>VZTV01059070.1:0-14952 GCA_013400875.1 Anhinga rufa | reverse complement strand
ATGTTTCAAGGTGTAGCTTTCCATTGGAACACCAAGCTGAATTGACTTGCTCTGTGGCTGCAGAACCACTAGATTTGAAGGAGAGAAGGTGAGAATTTCAAACTGAGGTGAGGCAATACGGTACGGACCTACACTCTCAGTCACAGCCCATGATCAGACGGACTTAGATAAAATGTAAAACTACTTCCTCAGATACACAAAAGTAAGTTGCCAAAAAACCTTGACATAAACTCCTTAAGGTTCTTAAGTTCTGCTGCTTTGTGCTGACATGGATGCTTGTGCCAGGAACAGAACTGACTGAAATCTAACTACTTTACCTTTGATTTATTTCCTTTTTTTTTTCCTTTTTAAAATTTATTTTCTAGATTGGTTCCCTGAACATCTTTCCTTCCTTGCCCAAGTCACCACTTTGTTATGCCCTAGGTCATCCAGCTCTTGTTCCAAAGTTCAAATCTGTGTTTGAAAGAGTATTGTTTCTTCCCCTCTCCTCTTGTCCAATGGCTTTCTCGTCCCAATCTGCCCTAAATCTGCGTTCAACATGAGGTCCTTCATACTTTCTCAGCCCCTCAGTTTCCCTGCCATGAATTTCCAAGTCAAAGCTCACATCTGGCTGCAGATCGTCAGCATTCCCTTTTCTAGTTTGCTGCAGCCTCCCTGCTTCCGTTGGTTGTTGGCATCCGCTGCCACATGCCTTTGCTGCTGGCTGAATCCACTGCTTCATCTGCTTGCCCCTGTGGGGTGGGGAGGAATGCTTTGCCGCCGACATGAAGGAAATTTTAAAAAATGCATCAGACAGCAATTGCAAGGAAGTCAGTCAGAAGGTGGTGGAAAACAAGTAATCCTGGTCTAAACACACTGTAGTTCATCATGCATTTCTTTGGCACCAGCAGAGGCTTAAACAGCTTGCGCCCTTTCACGGCTCCCTCTGTTTTGCTGGCATAGCTGTTTTTGTGGCCATGGTGAGCCACTCTGGGGAACAGATCCTCCTGGAAAGAAGTGGTTTTTCCTAGATTATTTTTCATCTGGTCCAGTACACATTGTCTCCATAAGATTTATGCTAGTTTCAATATGAGGAAGGTATGAGAGTGGGAATGTGTCAGACTGCTTAAGTTGGCACTGCTGCTAGATGTTTAAGTGTGCTCTTTGACATTACAGTTAAGTTGATCTTTCAGTGAGCTGCTGTTGCAGAGGCTGGTCAAACCTCTGTGCAGCTGTGCACTCCTGTTTCTTCCTTTGCATCAGAGCTAGTGATTGTGCAGCCACAGGGCACGTCAAGCTAGCTGACTGATCCTGTAGAAAATGGTTTCTAATCTTTTGCAGAGTTAATCGTCTGCTGGTTCAGCTGACCTGAGTCACCCTGTGGGTGCACACTCATTAGATCAGAGAAAAGGGAAGCAGCAGGAACTAGTAGCTTGGTAGCAGAAGGCTGGATTCCTCTTTTAAGATGTTGAGTTGTATCATGACCAAGGCCTAAAATATACATGTGTACCCATTGACACATGAGTTCTGAACCTCACATCTTTTTTGCTCTCTTTTGTTCTGTCAACTTCTGTAGAAATCGTTATTTTTTCAGTAGGTATCATTTTTAGTCTCACAAACTAGATGATTAATTCAACACACTGAGAGGTATGATAGAATTATGTGTCTATAAACTGCTTCACCAGTTTAAGGCTCAACGTTCTCTGAAATTAGAAGGATATCTTCCTTATTCATGCTTTGAGCTTAAATAAGAATGTCAGCAATTGGTGGAGAGTTCATTCTTTTTGAGCAGGGATTGTTTATTATAAATATCATTGTGATTCTCAAAACTAGCTTTGGTATTATCAGTTCTTCTGTGTACCCAGAGTTCCATGAGCTTAAAAGCCACAAAATTCTTCCAAATACATATTGAATCACAAAAAGTATTTCTTAAAAAACATCTGGAATGCCAAACTACATTTCTTAGCCTGCTATTTGTGGTTTTAAGAAATGGGTGTTTGATGATTTTTCAAGGCCTCTTAAAGACTTTCTATCGCTGCTGGACTGAGTGAAACAAATGCTAGTGTCATATGAAGGAAATACTTGGGGCTTGAGAAATATAGTTCTTGATGAGTGGTTGTTAAAATCATGAGCGAGGCTGTGTTTGCCTACAGCAGAAAGTATGCAGTTTTTTGCACTAGATGTGTTCTTTGCATCTTTTCCCTCTCGAGTCCTAACACCTCTATACAGCTGTTCATGCCTTTTGTCTGATAACATTTCTTGCCGTTTTTTTTGCTGGTCCAAGCATGTTTTTTGACTCTTGTACCAATAGATTTGCTAGAGGTGGTAGTGGAGAGATTTTTGGTAATGATTCAAAGAAGTCCTCTCTTACTGTAATGTTACTGGCATAGTATACATACAGATTCAAATCCTTTAGCTCAGATAGAAAGTTGTGCTCATCCATGTTTTGTCAGCATCTTTGTTCACATGTTGCAGTATTTGCATCTTTAATAGGGACTTTGTAGGGTAGTGGCTTGTGATCATGGGAAGATGGACAGTTCTAATCCAGAATTAATTTGGTTACTTTTTGACTGCTTTTGCCTTCCCTCCCACCCCTCAGTTGCTGTGAAAGTGAGGGAAGTTGGTGACTGGTTCACTTTGCAGAAGGCAAGTAGATACGGAACATGTATGTTAAAATAAAATTCCATACATTGGCAGGGTATGGTCTCTGTGGTGCTTGTGTTGTTGCTTACTGTATTGTATATGCTTTATGGACAGTGTTATCCGTTTAACTCTCAATTAACTGGAGAAGTAATTCTGCCAACAGTTGTGTGCCTGGGTTAAGCCGACTGACAGGAAACAAAATAATTTTTTTTAGTACAACCTTGGAGGTCTTCCTGTTAGTGACTTTTCTTTGATATCTAAAGATAAAAGGAATATCTCTCACTCTGATTGTTATAGCTTATCAAGCTAATGTGATGCTTTGGCTTCCATCTGGTGCAAACTTCACTTCTCCTGGGGTATTCTTTTGATTTGTAATGACCTGGGGGGTATAGTTGCCTCTGGGGCATGTCATGGCATTCTCTTCCTGTCCTCTCACTCATTTCAAAGATTTGTCTACTTAAAGCCACTTTGCCCCAAGATTGCATCTTCTCTTGGCTGGATGGTCTCAGCTGGCATAATCATTTAACGGAAGGCTGCTTTTAAGTTTAAAATAAAAAAACCTATCTTCTCAAAATAGCCCAGCTGTATACACATGCTGTTGCTGTTAGGTGCTGGAGGTTGCTTAGCAATTCTTAAATTGGTAGGAAATTGCTATTACCCTGGCAACTCAGCCCCAAAATGCAAACAAGGCAAAGCTGTTTATAGAGGTGTCCTTGCTTGATTTGAGAATTGTGCTCTTTTTTTTCTTCTTCTTCTGTGTCTCTCTGATTTTTACTTATTTTTAAATTCCTTTTGTTTCATATGTTTTACTCTGGTTATTGAGGTTTCCCGTTAGGTAAGGTGGTGCTGTTCTTTGGTTCGTTTAAATACTGACTGTCAAGATCTTGATTATGCCACGAGTATGTGAATATTGCCAAAATCGAGTGACGTCTAATTCATGAAGACCTAGTGTATGTGTTCATGTCCAGCATGAATGTTGGGTAGATTAAACTGCATAACAACACCTTAAGGTGACACTGCTACCAAAAGTAGCCATCCTGATTTCTTTTTTATTTCCATGTGCCTCATTCTCCCTCATGCTAGCCCATGTGGCTGGGTGGCAAGCCAGATCAGGAACTGATACAGATTAGAACTAGTAGTTTGTGTGTGTGTAGCCAGGTCAAATTTAACACAGATCTGTTCCTTGATTTGGTTCAGCCTGTGCTGGCCCACAGGAGGTGAGGAATGAGCAGTCTGGACTGTTCCTTTTGTTGGCAATGCCAGTTTAGTGTCTAACCAGGGGATGGGGTCTTATGATACAGCTAAGTTGATCTAAGCTAGCTCTTGCCAAAAGAGGCAGTCTTGGCTGCATGCCTTTGTTCCTTTCTTGTGCCAACGTTGGTGCTTGTCTGGCCTTATGATGGGATGATTAATGAAGCTAAAATGGCAGGAAACTAATCCTAATCCCTTCTCCCCCTCCCAGTTTTCTTTTCACTTAGCTCCATTAACTGGTTTACTGTGGGTCAGACAGGTTTCAGTACTGCATGTGTCTGTCTTTTTTGTTTCCCTTTCACCTCTTGGGCTTTGAGCTATCCTTCAGCGATTCTGAATGAGCAGCTTTACAAGAAGTTTCTATAAGTGATTTTTGTCATATGGTAAATGCAAAGTAAAATACTTTTTTCACCAAGGAGTAAGCTAGTCAGGTTTACTGTGTGTTTACTGTGATATGGTGTTGGGATGGCAAGAGGATGCACCTAAAAAGCTACCATGAAGAAGCTGCAGAGCAATTTAGTCTTTGTAGTTTACAGGTTTGATAATCTTTTTCCAAAAATTCTTATTGGCTATGGTTCTTAATCTTATCACTTGCAGAAAATTGACCCTACCATGTTTGTCTATCTGAAAATGAAGTTTGTTAGATGCCTCCAGAAGTCAGAAAGGGATAAAGATTATTTATATATTTAGGAGTAGTATATAAAGTTTCTTTTGAGCAGCTCCATCTTCTCTCTAGTGCTGTGGTCCATGCTTGTATTGCTGAGGCAGTGGTTTTGTGCTTTATAGCAATGTAATTTGAGCACTCCTGGCTCCTGAGGAGTTGTTGCCCCTGCATTATGGTGACACAGCTGTGTGTGTAGCTGGCAATGGACTAAATTGGGGAACTGATTTTGCTGAATACCAAGAAAAAAAATGGCTGTTTTTCAGCTAAGTTGATTCCACAGTTGAAGAAGGGGCAGTGTAGGGACAGAAATGAGCAGCTGGACGGTGAAGGACTTGAGGGTTGCTTAAGCTAGGGTTGCTGCTGTAGAACATCTGTGGGATCACAGTCACTCTTGTCCCAGAAGCAGCTGGCCCCAAAGTAGAAAAATGCCAAGAAAGTGTTTGTCTGGTTAGGCAACAGATACAAATCCTTGAGGGCACTCACCCTGAAACCCTTGCTGAGGATAAGAAATACTTGCTCTTAAGACTGTCCATCAGCTTCTGGATGACTCACTTAAAGATCATGGTATGGCACAATTCTTTATGGGAAAGTTTCTAGTCTGTTCAGAAATGACAGGAAAACAAACATTTTAAAATTTATTTAAGTTCTACGTATTAATGCGTGTAACAAGCTGATTGATCATTCTACAATGACAGTTATAGAGTGGTATAACTGTCTGGGAAGACTAAAAACAGCCTGACCATTAGTTACAGAAAAGGATTCCATGCCTTTCACAGGACTTCCAAACAATGCATCATGGATGATTATAAATCCTCAAAGCATCTTCCAAATCCCTCTATGTCCTCATCGGACTTTTAATTGAAAACATTAAACTCAAACTTACCCAATTATAGCTTTTACTGTAGTCTTGTGGACTGGATGCATGGTGGGTGATTTTTTTTTTGGTTGTTATTTTGTTTGGTTTTGGTGTTTTTTTTGTTTTTTTTTTTTTTTTTTAGGTGGGGATATGTTGCATACTAAGACTTGGCATTGTTCTGAAAAAAGTTCTTTCCTTTAGATAGTGGCTAGATGTCTGGATGTACTGATGGTGTAACCAGGTTCTCTCCCCTGTGCTGTGCAGGCACAAGCGTTGGTGTGGCTGCATGGCAAACTGCAGCAGGGTCCTGATTTAGCTGGAGTGTGAACCAGAAGACCAGCTTTTACACCTGGGTCAGTTTTCTCATTTGTTTATCGTGTCACTGTGGATTCTTTTGCTGGCCTGAAATGGGAGAGTACGTGGAGGAAGGAGAAGGCAGGATTTCCTAATGCCCTTAATTGTTCATCCCAGTTTAGTTTCATTTGAGCTGCAACCCTACTTGGAGTAATAGAATTGTTGTCCAGGCTGTTTGAGATGCACAGAGTCTGGCTGTGACATTTTTTTTTTTATTTTGTGGCAGTGATCCCCTGTACTGTGCTGGTTCAGTTGTGGCTTGTATGGGGGAATTGATCCAGCTGAAAATAACCTAAGAAAAACTGAATTTCATCTGAAGCAGCTTTCTGGTGTGGTTCACAGTGTGGCTATACAGGCAGCACTGCTGCACAACACAGGACATAGTGGCAGGGCAAGAATGAATGGCAAGGCAAGGTGTGCTTAAGCTGTGTTACCTTTGGTGTGGGACAAATATTGAATGATGTGCCAACTAGGATTAAGAAGATGATACCTTCCATTTGTGTCGTCTTCTGCTTGAGTTAGGAAACCTGCAAACCCAGGTATAACTCTAGTGGTAATCCAGCCTCTGTGCTGAAGTTCCATCGGACAATTTACTGGAGAAACTCTGGTTTATAATCGCAGTACCAATTAACACCACTTGGTACAGTGTTGCTCAGAGTTACATAGCAAACTGGTGTGTGAGCACTGATCTCCTGCTCTGTTCTATGTTGTGTCTGGCCAGGCTAGGCTGCTTTTACTGTAGCTTGGTACTGTGCTTTTACATAAAGGTTATAGTTTTAGTGGACTGGCTAATGTGTATATACCTAGATTAGGAAAATAGATTCTGTTTTACAACACTGTTGTTAAAATGGTGTTTGAAATATGATTTCAAGTTACAAACTCCTGTTTAAAAGAAAACCCAGCATGTCAGAAGTTCCTAAGTACATTTGCTGTTTTCCTAGTTGATGCATCTCGGAGTCAGATCTTCTTCAAGTTTTTTTTCCCCTTGTGGGAAGAGGAAGGAGCTCGTTTCCTTTTCCAGGATGGATTGAGGGGGAAAGGTTGAATCTTCTGCCATTTCAAATCCTTACTGGGTGGGTGTTAGATAAATCTGTCACCTGTTTGTGGATTCAGGCCTGGCTGCACTTGTCCTTCCGCGTGGTCTGACCTAACCATCATGTGGTACTAGGCAAAGTGTAATGTCTCCAGTACATCTCCTTCAATAAAGCAAATTGGCTTTGGCTCCTCTAAGACCATGAGGGCAGTCCTTACCAGCCAGCCTCCTAACTGAGCAATTACTCTTCCTTTTAGCCCCTTTCCAAAGGCCTCCGTCCTACAGGGACAGGGCCTGAGGCCAATTATATTGGTCATGATTTAACTATTTCCAGCCTTGGCAAAGATTGTTATAGCATTATTCTAAGTCTGTGGTTGAAGGGTGTGTGTTTCCAGGCTTTCTGTATACATTGTAAAGAGAAGGGCACAATCCCAATTTCTTCTCTTTGCAGATTACCATTACAATTTGCTCTCAAAGGGAGATGAGTGGTGTTTGCTTTGGACAGGAAATATATCAAGGAGGGGGTAGGCACTTTCTAGCCAAATTGTAACTGAAGTAAAAGCAAATACTTCATATGGCAATAGGGTTTGGCTCAGTCTCATTTGTTTTGTTATAACAAGTATCAGCCTTGGTTGGTGGCTTTTGTTGTTTTCTTTTTTTTCCTCCACCATTCTTTTCCTTGCTTCTCTTCAGATCATGACATAGGGTCCTGGGAATGAATGTATAACATGGATGAAATAGCGTGTATTCATTACCAGTAATTCTTATTGTTGCCTTGAATATACATTGAACACACTTTTGAAGCAAATATACTACCACTTATAACTTTGTTCTGGCTATTGCAGAGAAAACATTACTAATCAACTGAAGTATGAATCTGAAATGGAAGTGGGGAAAATGAGTTACTTTATCAGCTATTAATGTGTTGAATGTTGTCACACTCAGGTTAATTGAGTGTTAAGTGGGGAATACTTAATAAAAACCTGTATTGTTAAAACTGTTGCTCTAAGTTTATGCTTTGATCGATTTCCGGAGGATTATCCTCATGGTTTTTACTTTGCTTCTTTGCAGTTTGCTTTGCCTGCATCTTTTTGAAGCTGAATGTTAGCCTCTGGAAATACCTTTTGCTTGATAAATGACTACAGTGCAGCAGAGTTACATAGTGATAGTCTTCTGAGTTTAGACTGGTTGAAACAGCAGCATAGTAAGAAGCAGGAGACTTCCATCTTCATTAATCAAAACCAAATATGATTGCCCTTGTATAATGTCCGTTACTGTTTAAATGTTGACACAGTAACCACTTCACTGGAGGCTTCCAGCTGGTTTGTTTCTGTTTAAATTACTGAACGTAAAAGAATTTTAATTTTAACATAGTGGTGGCTTTTAAATACTTATTTAAAGAATTACAGAAATATCATGAAACATTTAAAATGGCTTATTTCATTAAAGCCCTTTATATATTGCATATTTCAGTTACTGTAGCTGAGGTTTTAGGCAGGAAAACTTTTTTGTTTATGTGGAATATTTTTCTTGCATTCATTTTCACTGATGGTGAATGGGGAAGACAGAATGGGGCACGAGAATAATTTTTTGAAATGCAAATGATTTTATTTGAAAATCCTCATTTGTTGTACTCGGCAGTCCTTCCAGGTTTTTTATGAAGGATTACTTTACCTGACTAGATTTCAAATTGACAGTTGTCCTATCAAAACACCATTGTTGGTATAAAAGGAGAAATCAAGAGATCAGCAAGGTTCTAGATAGGCTGACTTCCCTGGAACAATTCAGTCTGTGTCTTCTCAGGATTGGGTTCCTAAAGTACCAAAAGTTGAGAATGTTCTCATTCTTTTTAAGAAAATGATAAAAATCTGTAGTTTCATCAGTAGTTTCTGCCACGACACTATTGGAGGTTTATGCAGGTTTATAGACTGCTGAGTTTAGCAAGTTTCAATCACTAGTTGGATTTGAAATTATGATAATAACACAAACACTGTGCTAAAGAACACTTCTCTAGAATATGGAGACGTCATGATGAACAGGACATAGGGGTTAAGACTCTCATGTGAGATTTACTTCCCGCCCCCCCCCTCATTTGTCTTGCAGGTTGCCATCACGAAAGCCAAAGTGGATTTCTCCGGTGTGGTGTGCCTGCCCCCTTCCGTCATTGCTGGAAATGGGCTGGACGGAGGAGGGGCTGGCGAAAATGATGATGAGCCGGTGCTGGTGTCACTTTCGGCAGCCCCCAGCCCTCAGAGCGAAGCTGTTGCCAATGAGCTGCAGGAGCTCTCCTTGCAGCCCGAGCTGACTCTCAACCTCCATCATGGCCGAAACCCCAACCTTCCTCCACTCAGTGAAAGGAAGAATGGTAAGTGGTACAATGCACTCATGTCTCATGTAGTATGTCCTCACCAAGGGAAATACTGTGGTGGTGTCATGGTACATATTTTGATGACAGGGCTGCTTCTCATTGCTTCTTACAATGTTTTATTTGTATGAAGAACTAACAATCTAGAGTCGACAAAATTGATTGACATTGTTCGATTGGAAGGATTGATATTACTGGCTGTGGAAGTTCCAGAGAGTTCCTGTGATAAATGCTTTAGATTATTGTTTTAGGTGAATACCAGAAACAACTTCCATGTGCTTTGTGGTGACTAAAAGTTGTGTAAAGCTGAGACAGTCAGTCAAAGGAAGTGTTAGCTCATCTTCAGACTATAGCCATCTGTAGATTTTTCTTTGCCACCTTTGTCTGCACTTACCAAGGGTGAGTAACTTTGTCACTGCAAATGTCTGAAAGGTTCTGTCAGACTTGCTGGAAGGAGGAACAAGACCTAGAGTTAAAAAAAAATATCCCAGTAGGCCTTCTAATCCTAGAGAGAATGACCAGCTTATGTTTCTGAAGTTGCGGGTAGCTTATGGACAACTATGGTATGAATCCCTTTAACTGTTTGGTGGTTGACAGTGGAGTGGCAAAATATGGGGTCACTTGGTGACCAGTGGTTTTGGAAGAATGTGACCTGTCTGAAGCTCAGGATCACCAGGCTGCCGCGAAAGCCTTTGCATGTTCAGCCGCACCCTGTGACAGACTGATGAAACCATTTGATAACTGGTGCCTTCTGTTTTTGAATTCTTCTTGGTGGTCTCCCTTCACTCCACCTCCTAGGGTATATGTTGGTGGCTCTTGGCAATATGAAGGTCTTGTTAAGAGTCTGAATTCTTGGCATCAATTTTACCTGCAAGATACTATGGATATGAGCGTGGCTGAGTCCTGGGTGCCTTAGTGTTGGGCATTATATGTTGCATTATGTGCATTACAGAGTTGCATGGCACAGCATATTGGAAATGCTGGGGAGCTTTGGAGTGGCTTTATAGCCAGAACAGAATGGTTATAGTAAAGTGATTTAGAGTAGGTGAACCGCAGGACAGTAATTTGGATTGGAGGGATACCTTGCTTGTCATGCCTGGTTCTTTACCTCCAGAAACTGAGCTTGCCCTTCTCTGAACAGTGTATCAATGTTTTGCTAATTGAAAGAATTAATTAACTTCAACCCAAAATATTGCTTTTTAAGAGGATAAAAAGTCTCTTCATGTGTATACATTGTACCATTACTATGTAATTATAGTCATGTTTACAGGCCTTAAAAATGGAGAAGCTAGAAACTGCAAAACCAGAAGGAAAACTTTCTAATCCTTAATGTTTGCAGTCCTCTATAAGATAAAAGACAACAGATGGAGATAAAGGTGGTGGTGGTAAATAGAAGAAATTGGAATATTAGTCAGCTTGGTAGACTGTGATCTCAACCAGTGGTAGACTTGGGCAGTTTATAGTTCTGAAAGCAAGGAGGGATTTCAAATTAAATTTAACTGAGGTAGTTTTGAAACTGGTAGAGGGCTTGAAGGGCAGCATGGGAAAAGCATATGAGCCTCTGCTTCCAAAACCTGACAGCTGGCCACCTGAAGGTGACATTGTAAATTTATTGGAGGTGGGGTTCTTCTCAGTGATTAAGATATGATTAAGAGTCCTGAATTGGGAAGAAGCAGTTTATTCTTGATGCCACAGGGAAAGGGATGCTAGTGTTGGGAATGGACAAGAGTACCTTTTAGGAAAATGAAACTTCTAGCAGCACTTTGAATGGATACAAGCAGGACATAACAGCATTTGTTATGGTCAAAGGAAATTATATTCTGTTACAGAAATGAAAGAATCTTTGTATGAGTCAGTTGTTTGGATAGGCTTAAAAATTGGTATCTTGGGAATATTTTACAGAAATAGATGGTTTTCCTCTAACAGAATAATGTTATTTTTATGGATTCAACCTTGAAGCTGTATCGTTGTGGGCTGCAAATCTGCTTGACTGGAACAGGTAAAATAGAGTTGGGTTTAAAAAGTATTTGAAAAGGAACACCTATGCCCATACCTTTTGCCAAAGAAAATTAGGATATTCCCGGAAATGACTCATTAGGTGGGTCTCTTCAGAGATTCTTTATCAGGGCTCAACACAATAGTGGGAATTTTACTGCTGGAGGTGCAGCTTTTCAGACAAGGCATAAAGTCCAAAGTCCCTGATCTAGAGTACCTGAATATTCCTTATCTTCAGAGGTATACAATACTCTTTTCTCTTAGGCTGCAGTATTTTGTTACATGTTGTTTTTGTCTACATTCATTAAAGTATTGTGGGACTGAAAAGTGCTGTTGAAATATGGTTATCTGCAAACTGTCACAACATAAAAGGAGACTTGGCGTAGTGAGCTGTTGAGAAACATTGCATTTTGAATTAATAAACTTGTTCTCTCAAATGGGAACTTTTCAGTTATTTTGGGGTAGAGGTTGCACAGCTGTTGAAAGCTGTTGAGCTTGTTGAAGCTGCTTTTTTAAACACCTTGTATCTTTGTTGTGCCTTTGGCTTCAAACATGTTAAAAAACCTTTAGAGATGATCTGCCAGTTGACATGGCAATCTGCTGAAGCATTTCAGCAATCCAAAGTGGTTGTAGAAGTATATCTTGTGCAGTGAAACTGCTTCTGTGACAACTCGCGAAATTCAAGGTATGAGGAAGATTCAAGCTGAGTGGCAGTGGGAGGGGAGGAGATGGTAAATAAGAGACTTGCTGGAAGCTGCCTATCTGTGTCAAAGGGTCTCCTGTTTGCAGTTCTAGACAGGCATTGCTGACTCACAGCTGAACTAACTACTTATGCTGACCGCTTCTAACAGGTTAACCCTTTGTGTAACTTTTGCTTATGGAAGACTTTGCTTATCTGTAGATGTCTGTAGAAAAATATTACATGTGTTTGTACTGAATTTGTTACTTCAGGCAGTGGTTCTGGAACATAAACTATTAGCTGAGGTAAAATATAAGTTTCTCTGGCATTTGAAGCATCATGGAATTATGTATCCCATGGGAGAACTGGGAATGCAGTCCTGTATGCAGAGGCTGCCATATGTGCTAGGACAGCGGATTCCTCTCCCCTCCCCCCTCCTTGAGAGAACTGAAGAGACAGTTTCTGGGGGTTTTCTTGTTGGTTTTGTTTTGTTTCAGACACACATCACAGCTACACATTATCCTTGTAGGTGTGTGTACCTGCAAGGGTAGGTACACCTAGATATATGTGTGCAAAGACCTTAAACATCTTGACTGAATAGTTGTTATTAAGTTACACTAAATTAAAATGCAATAAAAGCTATTAAGGATATGTGTGAAGTATTGGAACACATCAGATAGATTAGAAACAATTTCTTGTCACTTCAGTGGAAGGAGACCTTACGTGATAAGGCGTTAGTAAAGTATTTTGACACAATTATTAGGTTCTATTCAGACATCAAGCTTAATGGAACATTTAAAGTGTAGTTATTTAATTTGTCCTTGTGCTTCACAGTGAATTTTCTGTCCAAAATTCACATTCCTTCTCCTTTTTTACCCATGTTCATCAAGGCCTCAACTTTAACTGTGAGAGATTACTTATGACTGACTCATTCGTTGCCACACAAGCCAAAAAAAGGTCATTACAGAGTCATCTGAAGCTCTTAAGTGTATCTTGATTTTTCTCAGTCACCTGTACTAAGATGCCAAGATAACTTTTCCCAACCCTTAGGGCAGGGTTAGAGCAAGGCCCTGACAAATGTGATTACAAAAAAGAGAAAAAACAGGCGATGAATATACAAATCTTGTGCAGTTCCGTCATTTCTGATCAAAATTGTCCTTCTATTTAACTTTCATTTGAAATGATGACATCTGCTTCCCTAGCTTATTGATCTTCTCTCTCTTGACCCATTTTCCTCAGATGAATTTATAGTTTGTCCAGAGGTCATAAAAAATGTGTTAGAAGCCCATGGCAGTCCTGGTTTCTTCTCACTGTAGGCTTGTTTAAGGTGAGGTAACATTCTTTCAGATGAACTGTTGCATTATATGATTACAGGTTTGGACAAAACTTGTACCAGCTTGTCAATTTTTGGGGTTTACTTGATCTGGGATGCTTGCCTTCTACAAAGTACCGTATGTGCTGGGGGGAAAGAGACTAATTGGAATGGTTGGAATTTCAGTATGACTTGAAGTCATATAACAGGCGTGTGCTTCAGGTAGCAGAAGGTACTCCTGTTACTGTAAAGACCAAGCACTGTACAAAGCATGAGATTAATTGTTGCCACATAAGCTGTTGGTGATTATACTCACTTATAAATTAAAGTTGAACTTTTCAAATGGTTCTAAGGAGCTAATGTAGTACCTATATGCCTATGCCCATTTATTGTTAAGAAACAGGAGTAATTTTAAAAATATTTATCAGGGCACCTGGTTTGATCTTAAAGAATTTTGTAGGTGATTGCTCCTATAACTCTTTTATTAAGTTATATGTTCTTTTCTTGCTACTGTGACTTTAACAACATTGATAATGTTCTCTTAAAATCATGTCATAAACTGCCCTTTAAAAGAGTGAATATCATGACTTGTGAACTCATTTAAGAAGTTAAGCATGTTTGCTTATCAACAAGGGTGGTACTTTATTCCCAAGAAAGGGTTTTAAAAAGATAGGTTTATTCTGAAATTACTTTTTCAGGTGTTTTGTGGGATGTGGGTTGTGGTGGGTGGTGTGTTTGGGTTTGTTTGTTTGGTTGGTTGGGTTTTTTTTGTTCTAATGTATATCTGATTTCTGGAATAGTGGTGGTTACTGTTTCAGCCAGAACTTGCATGTAAAGAAGATTAAGTCTGTATTGCAACAAAAGGACCAAGACAGGAAATATATAGCATTCTCTGATCTGTCCTTCACACACATTCCAATGAGGCTTGCTGTGTTCTCTTGTGTGTGAGTAAGGGGAATGGTTGTTAGAATAAAAACAAGCAGTCTGTCTTGGATAGATTTGTGTTAAGAGACTTCATATGTCCCAGGAGACTATAAATTTAGCATGCTGTCTGAAAGTTTCTGATAGAGCTATGAGGTTCAGAGCATGATAGAAACAACTGGCCTGGTACTGATGGGAGCTACCAAACATCTGAGAAGTGGTAATCTCTTGAAATATTTAAAACAATCTTTTAAATAGTGATAGGGGAAATAGTTGAGCTGGAAGGAGTAATGCCAAAGGAAGTTTTAATGTGGTGGCTTTAACAAGTTAGCTCTCAACACAGTTTTTGTTTGTTTCTGATCAAGTTAACAGGATTGTAATGCCCTTCTCCAATCACTGGTTTGCAATATTCCTCTCCCTTCTGTTCCTCCTTTTGAGTTAACCTCTTACTTCAGCTTGCCTCTGAGATTTCAAGTTTCAGGGCTGATGGATGAACATTAGACAAATAATTTGATAGCAATTTAAAGAACATTCCTTTTTCATGAATTTAAACTGCTTGTTAAACTAGTTGGTCCCAGATCTGGGCAGCTGTTTTGTCTGTGTAAGACTNACTTCTGTTGCTGGTTTTGCTGTTTTAAAAATTAAGGGTAGTAACAGGGAAAGGAAGTCTGGTTCTTTAAAGGGAGAATGCCATTCAGCAGGATTCTCAGTCTGTTCTACTTGAAACAGTGAGTGGCTGCTTCATGCAAGAGGGATTGCACCATTTCACAATAGTCACTTGCTGCTAGTACTTAGCAAACTGAATCCTAGCTGTAATGTGTGGCTTTCCTTATGAAAATTTCAAGTCTTCTATAATTCATTTGTATTTGGATACTATCAGCTGCTTCTGCAGGCTCTCCA
>VZTV01059068.1:0-12934 GCA_013400875.1 Anhinga rufa | reverse complement strand
TTGTTGTGTTTTTTTTTTTTTTTTTTTTTTTGCTGATGGCTTTAATTGTTTCTTGGGGCATGTTGTAACCATTTTTGTGACTTATTTCTGAGCTCTCAGTACCTCATTTTGTTACAGATTTATTCATGCAAGACACAGAATGGTGGTGTGGGATGCAGAAGTCTCCTGGAGATATTTTTGAAATGGACGTCTTCAGTCTAGCATTTCAAAATATAGGGTGATTAGAGATGACAGGGATGCTTGCATTTTTACAAGTACCAGATATTTGCACTGTTGTTACTGAAAGACTTCCATGCTGCTTATTAATATTTCTGTGTTGGATTTTTGATGAGTGATGCTCAGCTTGAAAAAAGCTTGAGCTGCAATTCTGAAGGCTTCAGCATGGCTGGGGTAAGTCCCTCTGTGGGCAGATAGATAGCTGTCAGGCTGCTGAGGTGAGGGAGAGCCCTCTTTCTCCTCAGGAAGCAACAACCTCCAGAATGTTTTAGGGTTAGCTCAGATCAAATTTCCTTTGCCTTCTTTAAGAGGTCTCCCTTATTAGGCAGTCCATCTTGGTTCAAAGGCTGGACTAAATGAGCAGGGATATACCAAACCTCTCTTTTTAACTGATCTGCACCTGTATCAGAACCAGTGGCTCCCCAGTGAGAATCTTTAGGACCTCTCCAACTTTTATCTCCTTCATTGTTCAATCTTTTTACTGTACAGTTATTGATGCCATGAAAAAATGAGTATGATATTTTACTTAAATTGGCTTCAGTGGGATCATGAATAAAACCTCAGTGTGGGTAAAAGTATTGTAATCTAGATCAGCGAGTCCATTATTTACCTAAGTATATAAGCTTTGGACTGACGAACCCAGCCAGCTCCTCAGTTGTTCTGGGAACTGCACTGCCATTCATATGTAAGGTCTCCTGTAGCCCAGAGTGTTACACTTCTGCCAGGTATTTTTTGCAACTGTTTTTGTAGGACTTTTACTAAGGGCTTAACAAAACAGCATTTTGGCTTTTGGTGCAGTTCACTTACTTAAAATTTTAGCTTACTTTTTTGCGTTCCAGAAGTTGAAGTTTATTCTCAATCTTAGACTACTTTGACCAGATTGATTTATCTTAAAATCCCATCTGTAGGTGTAAGACACCACCACATATTTGTGCATGTAGTCACGTATGTGCATGTAAAAGGAAGTATCAATCTAAGAGTATGTGTGTGTACTTGCCTTGCTTCAGACTGAACCTTGTCTCTTAAAGCACCAAGGTCTCCTTTAGCTGTTTTGTTGCTCTGACCATCTGAAGTTCAGAGCCCTCTGAACTTTACATTTGAAAAAGAGTTTGTGTATTTACTTTGGCTGGAAGTCTCTGGAGAAACCCTGCTTGACCCTAGAGCCAGCCCATTTTCTGATTGCTTTTCGTTACCCTTTACATGAAAGACTTCAACTGGTGCAGCGTTCTGGTGGTGGTTATTTTTTCTGCACCTGATGTGTGTCAGATGTAGGGACAGCTGTCAAGCTCAGGGACAATAACATTTCTCTCCTGTCTTAAGACACTTGTACTTTCAAAACTGTGCTCCAAGGACCCTAAGATGCTAAGACACCGGAGGAGTGCAAACTAGCATCTCCTATAAGGCATGGGAGGCCACCGAATTGCTCCTTCTCTCTGAACTGTTCCAGCTTTCCAGGCCAGTAGTGATTCCATAGTTCAGATTGCACTGAATAAAATGGAGGGAAAATGCAAATACAATACATTTTGACTTTATTTTTTTTTTGTTCCCTGCTCAGCCTTCCATAACACAAAAATAACTGAACAAGCTTTAACAGAAATCCCTTTTGGGTAGGAAAAAATTCATTCCCGAGGAAAGCTGCTACATATTCATGTCTTTAATTATCCTGTGCAGCCCCACCAACCGCAAGAATTCAAAGCACAAATATCAAATTGCAAACAGAAGTATAATAAATTATACATTGATTTGTGCCCATCCTGTGCATATGTCAGCCACTAAGGAGTGCTATTTTGCCTACACATATACAGATATGTTTATCTGGAGAGAAAGAATCAATGTATAATTTATTATATTTTTCTGTAATGTGCTCTGAACTGTTTGAACAATCTTAAACATAAGCACACAAACACAGATGGCTTGGCTGTTCTGTTTTTGGCGTGATAAAGATGTCATCAGCTGCTGTCTAGTTCAGCCACACTTATTCATCCCTTGATGGTCTTAGTACATGAGGAAAACCTAGGTTGTGAGAATCTGGGTTTTTGAGAACATATGGAATATTTGGCTCTGATGATGGCTGTTCTCACACTTTGATGAAGGTTTCTGCCCCTGCCAAAAGAGCCAGTAAAACATCCTGTATGGGTGGTACTCCTTTACTTCAAAGCAAAGTGGTCCGTGCTTATTTTAAGCTGTTTGTAAAATGTGTTCACATTATGCCTGCTGACTTTGCAGCAAGGTGAATGAGAAACACATGTTACTTCTCTTCCTCAGGCTCAGCTGTGGGAACAGTAAATCCTAGAAGACAGTTGAAATATTTGCCTAGTAGCACTGAGTTCTTAAGCACTCAAGATTTACATGTGATCAAGCTTTTAGTCTCCATGATATTCAACAAATAATTATGTTGGAAGAAACCTTTCGTAGCATGATGAATTTTACTCTTCAAATACTAGAAATTAGGAAATTGTCAGCATTTTTTCACCTAATTTTTATTCTCTTGTGTATTGTGTGATTAGCTCACTCAGGAGGCAAAAATGCAAGAGAATAGGATTGTATTTAATTTTAATTAAGAATATTCATGTGTTATCTTCTTCAGGTATAAACCACTACTGAAGCATTACAGAATAAGTTGAGGAGAATGTGCAGTCTATAGGTTGTTTGAGCCATATGTTGAGCCTGATATGCCCGATGGGATCAAGAAGTATGGCAGCCTGCCAGACGATGGTGTTCTATCAAGTGAAGTGTACACAGGCAGGATAACATTTGGCAGTCCTCCTTTCTTCCTAGAAGCTGCTCTGTATAGTTTACTTGACCTTCATGCTGGCCGCTGCCCTTTAGGCCTCCAGACAAGAAGAGGGCTAACACTGTGTCAGCTTTTTCTCCTTTTGTTGTCCATCTCAACTGGAATACGTCTTTTTGTTAACTCTCAGGCTTGTTGTGTGTCTTGAACTAGGTGCCAAGTAAGCAAGCAAAAATGTTTAGAAACATTGCCTTAGGTAAAACATGAGATATACCTCAGATATTCTGTTAGTGTATCTCAGCACTCAGCCCCCTGCCCCCCCTTTTTTTTTGTTTGTGACAATGTGATGCAACATGAGGATGAAAGAGAAATAATTTGGAAAAAAATGTTGGATGAAAATCACGTATAGCTGAGATAAAATTGCATACATCATTAGGAGTTTTCTCTTTTTTTCAGGGTCTCTCAAGGAAAATAATGATTATGGAATAAATTGAGACTATTAAATTGTTTTAATTTCCCTTCTGAGGCTTTCTATTGGATGTCTGCAAGTATTTTCCATGGGAGAATTAATCTCTGGAAGTCATCATAGAATAGTTTTTTCCAGAGGGTTTGCATTATGCTGGGGGGACTGACCTAACTCTTGTGTTATCATAGCTGAGGATAGATTCCAGGTGGCTGTCTCAAAGGTGCTGAAAAAGAGGCATTTATATCATATCATTAAATACAGCAGAGCTGAAATAGTAGTGATTACTTCCCTCAAAAGGCAAATGTTTCCCAACCTGTCTTTGTAGTACAACCATCACCATGTAAAATACATCAGATATATAGTTTTAAAGCTTTTGAGTGTGCATGGAATAGTAAGTAATTTCTCTGAAATAGAGCTAAGCTATGTTATGCCTGTTAGAGTGGTTTAGTTAAACCTCAGCTAACTAATTTTCATGGGCTGTATAGCAGGGATTGGAGCTAGCATGCAAGATTTTATTTTTTTTTAATTGCTAGTGGGTTTTGGTCTGAACAGTCATCAGCATATGCATCACAGAGGAATTTGTATGTAATTATTTTTTTCTCTAGAGGAATAAGATGATGCCCAAAATGTTGCATCCTTCTAGGTCTAGCCCCTAATACCTGCCCCTTGAAATTCTTTTACTTTTTGTGCGAAGCATCCTGAATACTGAAGGATACAGTCATTTACAAAAATCACTACTTTTGCCCATGCCTGAAGTCTAGTGATTTAAACAATTTTTCATCTGGAATTATTTCTAGTTTTGAAATTGTTTTGTTGCTTCCATTACTGTGAATGGCTGCCAGTTCCCATCCTTCTCCCCTCTGGGAATAGCCTAATTGTCTTGTTAGGCTAAGGGAGAGGGAGCAGAAGAAAAATCAAAAGAATATGAATGTCAGCCCCCTTCTCTGCTACCCAGGTACTTTGGGTACAACAGTAAATTGATAATGAGGCATCGACATTTTAGCAGAGATGAACACGGCTGCAAAGATAACAGCGGAGGAAGGGCTTGTGCAGCCCTTTTTCACTTTGAGAAATGGCATTGGGCTTCATTCAGATTTTCCTGTGCACCTGCTCTTGAGCCCTGCTCTGGTTTTTCCGCTTACACGTCATCATTTGACTTTTCTATTTGTGGTGGGAATGCCCTTTCCTCTTGCAGGTATGAACTGTCATTACAACCAGCTTGTGTTGCTCTTCTTTTCCTCTGGCACATGGAGAGCCACTTACTCTCTGTGTGAGAACAACAGAAACTTCCACTGATACCATGTAGCTGTGTGCTTGCTTCCAGTCTGTGTATCTCCTTGTGTCTTTAGAGCAAAGCTGTCCCTCGACACATTAAAACATTATGGCCTAGGCAGCGTTCGTTTCTTTTCCCCCAGATTGTTCTTTTTTCTTTTTCTTTTTTTCAATAGAGGAACTTGACACCAGAAAAGAATTGGTTGCCTGCTCTGATCCAGGCTACCATATAAGTCCAGTTAAATCCGGTAAACTACTGGATTTGAATTCAGCTTTGAATGCTGAAATATCAATGCCAAAAATATCAGATGGTTGTGCAAGAAACCCTCCCATAGGTGGGATAATCAGCACCTCTTTTTTCTCACATATGATTAGAGAGTTTAAACTCAGAAGCTTAGTGTTTGAAGCCCTTCCAGAATCATGTTTAATATTAAATGGAAACAGCTCTGCAGGTGGCTCTTATCTCTAAAGGAATCCTTGTTCTCTCCAAGTTCCCCAGCATGACTACACATGGTGTGAAAAGGTTCTCTGTTTTGCGTGTTTTGGAAATTGTAAACAGATTTTAATAGCTCCTACTCATGATAACACTGATGGTTAGTTTTATAGCCTCCTACTGAGTTTTTCCATGTTGATAAATACTCACCATTCTGGTTCCTTCTGTTTATATTTTTTCTTTTATGTGCATGTGCTCCGGGAAGCATGAAAGTTATAACTGTATGTAAATGGGACCCAGGCATCTTCTGCTTCCTCAGCATGGTATCCACAATATCCACAACAGGATGCTAGCCTCAGATGTACTAGTTATGTGGAAGGTCAGCTAGTGCTGCTGCTTGGCAGATCCAGATAGTTTAAAGCATGCCTGCTTGATTGCCCTGCACTCTTTCCTGATATTCACCACCACCTCCAATTTATAGTATAGACATTCACAATTTAAGTTATATGTGACTTAAATTGGCACCTTCTTCATACAGGTTGTTTGCATTTCTGTTCAACACTGACAAAGCTTGCTCTTTTCTTTGATGCAGCATTGCTGGCATTGGCTGGAAAGAGAGGAGGAATTCTTGGGACCAGGGAGACTTATCACTTGTCATCAATAAAAAGGCTTTTGCTTGTTCTCAGTTTTCCACAGTTGGAAGATAAAATCCAACAGCAGTTGGTTGAGAATAATTGTTTAAAAGCAGTAGGGTTCTTTGAAATAAAAGCTATTTCAAGGAGGCACAAATTGTGGGAATGGAATCACAGCATGTTTATCACTAAAGTATCTTGAATGCTACCTATGCAGAAATATGAGAGTGAAATAATGAGGGTAAACCTGCTTACCTTCATGCCAGTTATTGACACTGTTTCTTGCAGTTGATTTAGCAGAATTACTTTCCACACGAGAGGTGTTCCAGTCTGCACAAGGCTTGTTCTTAAGAAGGTGCTTGGGTAGCTGTGCTTAGGGACAAAGATCTAGCTGAGCTTGATTCCCCATGGGAGTACCTTAGTTAAGTCAAAAGGGTTTCTATGGCCAAAAGCAAACTAAGAATTGCAGTGTCTGCTGCAGCTCTGGTCATCTTTTGGATGTTCCTTCCCAAATATCTAGACGCCTGTTTGTCAAGGCAACTCTGAGTGTGGTTCAACAGCAAGGCTGAAAATTGCACCTCCGGCTTCTGAGATACTGCTGCTAAGGAACAACTTTTAACAGTGATCTCATCTAGAAGGACAAAGATGTTACATCTAGCCTAGCATAAATCAAGAAAGCAGCAGAGGAAGTAATACACCAGGCTTAGGAATCCTGTGAATCAGAAGAAAAGTGGAGATTGATGTAGGATAGGATAAAGAGGTTTTAACGAGAATAAAAATAGGTGAAATCCTGATGCTTCCAAATTAGAGTGAAAATTTTCCATTGCCACTGGTAGGGTGAGCATTTTGACAACTCTATTTTGAAAATAAGCAGCTGTTTTTCCTAAGCTTGTCAACCTGAGACTGTGATTTCAGGGTGAAGCAAGGATCTGAATTTAATTAAAATGAGAATTTGAAATTAACTGCATAAAGCATTTGCATCCATCCTTCCTCTTCAGAATTAGACCTACTTAATTAAATTAGAGTGCCTTAGGTGCCCTTTAATTCTGGTTGTGTGGGGGTTTAATGCATTTAACTAATGCACTTGCAGTGAACATGGAATAACTGTCCTGATTGTCACTGTGTACCCAATCCTTGCACTGTAAGTATCACAGAATCACAGAACGGTAGGGGTTGGAAGGGACCTCCAGAGATCACCTTGTCCAGCCCCCCTGCGTGAGCAGGCACACCCAGAGCAGGGGGCACAGGACCGCGTCCAGGTGGGGTTTGAATGTCCTCAGGGAAGGAGACTCCACAGCCTCTCTGGGCAGCCTGTGCCACTGCTCTGGCACCCGCACAGGAAAGAAGTTTTTTCTCATATTCAGGTGGAACCTCCTGTGTTCCAGCTTGTGCTCATTGCCCCTTGTCCTGTCATCAGGGTGATATTTTGGCAAATGGTGGACAGAAGAACTTGCTTCTCCAGATATTACCAGTAAATAAATAGTAGCAAAGATGTCTTAATTTATATAGTAGCACATGCTTTAGATGAGGAGAATGTATACGTGCATGTTTCTGTGAGACAAGAGAGTAGGGAGAATACTGGTCATGTGGGATATCTTTTTATGGCAAAATATTTCTTTAAAAAGACCTTAAGAATTAAAATGTGGTTATGATGCTTTTTTTGAATGTGTGTGTTGCTTCCATCTTTGGCAACTGTGTTAGATTGATTTGTGATTGCAGCCAGAAGGTTTTCAGACACAAACATGCACTGCAGCAATCACATGCTACCAGGGCAGAAGGAAATAATAATTTCACATTATGTATTCAGAATATGCCATCATGTAAAAATATGCTATCTGAAATTTAACCTGAAAGAAACCCTGAGAATTTAGATATTCTGAAGTAACAACAGGGATTTTACAAAACAGCGTCTGTGCTGGGGTTGACATTTTCCCTCTCGACATCCCATTCCCAGAGAGGTGTGCAGTGAGGCCAGAGCCAAGACACACAGCACATCTCTTAAAGCCACTGCTGAGGTTTCCTCATTTCTGGAAAATGGCTACTAGAAGTTTCAGCTATGCTTTCAAATCTCTGTGCCAAGCCTGGGTTTCCAATAAGGTAGCAGGAACTGTTACACTTCTCTAGCTGGCTATGGATGGACACCTGATTCTCAAAGAAACGGAGCAATGTTATTGCTGAGTGATGGATTTTATGTGATGCTACTTAAGAAAGCTATCATTTTTAGAGTATCAGTATCATTTAGAGTACCTCACATGTTGTTTTTTCTTCATGTGAATCATTTTGGTTATCAAATAGGATTTTTCTGCTAACTGGAGAGTGTATCACTTAACTGTTCAAGAGCCTTGTTCTCCTCCTTATGACCCTAGAGCATCCTCTTGGATGTCAGTAGGAGGTATTCAGCTCAGTGGGTGTTCTCATTACCGCTTGACATTCTGCTGTTTGGTTTTCTGCCTGTTGCTATTTAATGATTTGAATTCTTTCTTCACCAGAAGCCATTTAGCAAGCGATGTACCATTAGCGCTACTCAACAATATTGACATAGTCACTAGGAAAAGAGTTTCATTTCCTAACAGGGCTACAGCGTTCCCCCTTGCCATCTGCTCCTGCCATGTCCATCACTGACACGTTTCCCAGTTAACCCTTTGCTCTGGCCTCCTCACCCGGCGCTCTTGGGGAGGGCAGCACATGCTCTGCACAGCTTTGCCTGAGCTATAAAAACCCTCTGAGGCTAAAATAGACTGCAGGTCACTATAATGGCAATGACAAGGGTGAAGTTTTTGGCTGATGTAATAAATTGGTGTATATTTGCTTTGCAGAGGCACAGACAGACAAATAGAGCAAGCACAGAAAGCATTGCAAGCTTTCTATCTTCAGCTTACTGTTTATCACAGGTTCTTTGCAACTCCCATTGGTGTCGGGTCTGGATGTCTCATAGCCTTTAATGTAATATCTCAAATAAGACTGCAGAGGGAAGATACCGTACCTTTTGCGAAAACAAAGACATCGAGACTGAAGATGAGATTCATCTCACTGAAGTTAATCTACCAAGAAGATAGATTGCCAGTTGCTGTTCATCATCTATGCTCCCCTCTCTCCAGTGGAGAGGTGGGCATATCTCCCAAGGATGGTTTATGTGACTCAAATCACTGGGCAACCCTTACTGTTAAGTGGCAGTAAGAGGCCAGACTGAGAAGGATGCTCAGCTTTAGATGAGCTTAGGTGGAGGCTGGACAAGTTCGTGGTAGCAAAATTCTTTGCAAGTTACTAAATCCATAGCAATAGCATCTGGCTTATGAACTTCCTAAGCTGAAAACACTTGGGGGCTGAGAGTTATTAAGGGGTAGTATCAGACATGCTTGTGCTGTTGTGTCCTTACTCTTTCTTAAGCATCTGTTCACGGCCAGCGTTGGAGCTAACACACAAGGGAGATGGACTTTCTGTTTGATACCATATGGCCATTCCTGTGCTCTCATCTGAGGCAGTGAGGGGGGGAATACACATTCAGTAAGAGACAATTTCTACAAACGGGAAATTGGGAGTAAGGTTTATTTCCGGACCTGTGGTGAAGTGCTACTGACCTACAAATGGAAAAACTGGAAATAAATTTTACAGAAAGAGCCTGTGCCAGGTGCTAAATCTCAGTGCTTTATATCAGGTCAGTGCAAGCCTTTCGGGGATTCAGATAAGCTGTTTCACCATATCTTCACCTCAGATGGTGCAAACAGCTTGTTTGAACCTTAGATGATACTAAGTGATTCAGATCTGACATCATTTGCAGTGTGGTGTGTAGTTGTGCTGCTACACAAATTCTCCCTGACTCTGTGACAGCACCAGGTGGACTAACAGGGTGAAAGCTTGTCACTTCATACAACTTACTGAGGGCAGAGAATGTGTGGCCCAAACGCCAGGTATCACTCACCAGAACAGTGCTCATGACCTCCCACCGTCTTGGATGCATGCACATGTATGTCTACCTCTATATTTTGGATGGTTGTTCCAGTTGAATGATTTTGCAGAATTGGCCATCCTAAATGCTGATACCCTTAAAATGGCTTGCTAAGGAGGCAAGCACCTGAGACTGAGCATTTTGCTGCCAGTATGGTAAATGCATGCCCGTCATTTGTTGTGAGGATCTTTAATTAGTGTCTCCATAGCTGTTAAAGGCAGCATCATTGCATAAATACACTTTTTGTGTTTGAAGTTGGAATTGCCTTTTATGGGAATCTTTACATAAAAAGAAGTTCAGATTAAACTGGGCAATGTTTTCTGTATGAAATCCTAAGACGTAAAAAAGGCCAGTGGAATTGGATTCAAAACATCAAGCTGGGCTTGTTGTGAAATGGAAGCTTTTGCTCTCTTTAAAACACACTGTCTTGAAACTGGCAGCAGAAGTCTTTGATGTAGAGGGAATGTATCAAACTTGGCTTGCTATTTCCTGTTTGGTTTCTTGCAAACTGCTTTTGTCTAATCATACTGGATCTCAAAGATAATTGTATTTAATGTGGATTAGGTAGTATGACATATCCATTGTGGTCTTTCATCATTCTCTGTTTCATTTTGAATGTGACATGATATTTTCTAGTACAGATGTAATTTGTTCAGCAGTCAACTTTGAAAGAGAGTCTGTCTTTTATAGCTTTGTAAATGTTATGGATAACAAGCAAAAATAGCTACTTTATTCTCAAGCTTCTCAAATTTTTCTCTCTAGTTCGTAGATTACAGCCACAACTGTGGAGAGGAGAGGTGGCTTATCCTCAAATCCTGTCCTGTTCAGCAGCCTCCATAGCACAGCTGCACACAGACAGAAGGGGTGTAGTTTGGTACTAAGGGGAGAGGTTACTGGGGGAGTCAAAATGTGATGCAGGAGTTAAAGGACAAGGTGTTGAAAGAGACTGATTTACCAGTATGGTGAATATTGGCCAAGCAGCATTCTGTGATGTGGCTGAGCAAAGGCAAGTTTGGTTCCTCTGTAGGCTGTGGCATCTTCAACAGTACTGTGCTGCTTCTAGTTGTAATAGTACTACTACTAGTATAACAGCAGGATGTCGTTACTGAGCCAGTGTTCCATCTGTAGAAGAAAGCCTGGTTGAGAAAGGCAAACAATAATAATGGAAAAAGCCCAAAAGCATTTACAAGTGGGGCGTAAAACAGGAAATTGTAACTGCGTCCAAAGGCTGGAAGAAGACAGCAGCAGCATGGAAGCCACTGTGGGGAAGGAAAGGTTGGTTGGGGTTGCAGCAAGAGTATTTCTTAAGGAAAACACTCCCAGGCATTTTTCAGCTTTTCTTGAAGCACTGGAGTTCTATGGGATTTGAAGGGACGGTGTAGGTAGGATGCACTGATGTCTAGGTTTTACTCATTGCTTAAGGTCAAACCAGTCATCAATGCCACGATGGAATTTTTCCCTTCTGGTCAGGCTGGCAAAGAGATTTGGACATATGGCTCTGGTTTTGGTTTTGTGGTGGTTTTTTTTTTGTTGTTGTTGTTTGTTTGTTTATGGGGGTTTTGTTTCTTTGTTTGTTTTGCCAATAGTGCCATGGGTTTGGTCTACCTACCTACTACAATGGCCCGGGAGTTTTAGTTACTGAGTACTGCAGAGACTTAGGGCTTTACGATACCTACGCTGCTCATGCTTTTCCTGCAGTACATAACAGTTGCAGTTTCTGAGGTTGCCAAGCAACTCTTTGGCTTTTTACAGGATATTCAGAAGTGCGTGCCTGAGCATGTATAGATATGTGAAGCAGATGTTCTGCAGCTTTTTCTGAAACAATGTCATTTACTTGCATGAGACTGTGGAGCCTGCACTCAGTGAGCCAGGGAAGACTCTTCCACACCTGTGTTCCCAAACATACAAGGAACATGGATGGATGCAAAAACCTTTTGTGTGACTTTATTTTAGTAGTAGACGGTCTTAGTAGAGCATTAGGTATCCTTCTCTTGCCTGAATGAAGAAACTGTACATTTGCAGAAGACTGTGTTTTGTACCTCTATGTAGAGGGTAAAATCGTTGTTGAATATGTGTTCTAGGATGAAGTTGCAAAGACAACTAAAACCTGTATAAGGACAATGTTAAATAATTCCTTTTTTCTTTAACTTTACCATATTCTTGTATTGAATAACTGCTATCTTACTGAAACCTTTTCCTTGTACCACTGAGGAATCCACCAAAAGCACTAAAGAAACTTTATCCTTCCCAGTAGGAGAAGTCTGGGGTGGGAGAAGTGTTGGAATTTGCCACTTCATTGCTATGGAGCCTTTCAAATTCAATTTGAAGTTTTTCCACTGTATAGATTTATAAATCCTGCATCGTTGCAATGGTGTGTTTTGCGAGTGAAATTAGAGCACTGAGTACACTCCACCTGTTTTACAGTTAACGACCTTTGCAATTCATATGTTTTTGCACAACCTCTAGATAAATCAAGGATTCACTTCTGAGCCATACACAAAGGCAGAACAAATTCCCCGCACCTCATCCTTGCTGTGCTTGCTCGATGCCTTTGTGCAGTATGATTCTATCGCTGGTAGTCACAAAACAATCGCATTGCTGTAAACTTACATTTTGGTATGTGAGTGCTTTGTGGATAGCTGTATCTTGTCTTTCTAAATGCATATAATTACTTTGGTTCACTTGGAGCCTATATGCCAGCTCTTATATATATTCATGTAATATACATAGGTTTCCTACAATAATATTGATTCTAACAGAAATGGAAGAAACAGCGTAAAGTGTGTGTCTGTGGTATTCCTGACAGGTTTGCACCACGTACGTGAAATATCGGTAATTTTGCAGGTTTGCTAGTGGTTACTCTTTTGCAATGACTTTGAGACAAAGCAAATACCGATATTGGCCTTCAATCTAATTTTACTGTATCTTTCTTCACAGCTTCCTGTTATGGGAGGAGCCTTTATGGACTCACCCAACGAGGACTTTAGCACAGAGTACTCCTTGTTTAACTCATCAGCCAACGTCCATGCAGCTTCTTCCACACAGAATCCACCAGAAGAGACATCCCGTTCTTCAAATGATGCTATATTGTTATGGATTGCGATAATAGCAACAATTGGAAATATTGTGGTTGTGGGAGTGGTGTATGCCTTCACCTTCTAGGATGACTGTCACTCCAAATGCTGGAAGAGAGAATAACTGCAACAGTATTTGTCATGTGTATGTATGTATGTGTGTA
>VZTV01059065.1:0-17676 GCA_013400875.1 Anhinga rufa | reverse complement strand
TTAAAATGCTTTGGTTCTTTGTACAATCTTGACTGTTTCGGCAAACCCATAGAAGCCAATAATTCCCACTGCACGACGCATCTCTTGAGTGTTTGTTGCCTACAGCAGCTACTTAATTGGCAAGTTTGTTTCCAGTAGGTTGAACCAATTAAAAAAATTCTTCAGCTTTAATAAACTGATACCCTACTGCTCACCCTAGAATATTCCTTTTGTGAGCAAGTGCTCTACATCATTCTCCTATGTTGTTTTATGTCGGTGCCCCTAGCTACCAAGAAGCACGGAGCTAAAATGAAAATGCTGAAGAGCTTCCAGCATGAAGCTGCTCTTTCATGTAATTATGCCTGCTGCTAATAGCCTTCCATTACAGCCACGGCACAGGTTTTGCTAATCCATTACAAATGATTGGTTGGAATTTAAAACACTGCTGCAAGCGCACCAGTTTTCACGTTGATCTCAAACTGTCAGATTTCAAACCCTTTTACCCTCCATAAGTGACAAGGTGGACCATGTTACAACAGCTATTACCTAAGGGTAATGTTGAACTTATCACTTGAACCCTTCTCGGCATTCACCTGTGAGGTGGTATCCTGGAAATAATGAGACTGGCTCTGCCCATTTCTGCTATCACCATGAGCTCCAAATTCAGACGCTGGGCTCTAACAAAGGGCTTGCTGCATAAATCTCGCCACTAACCAGCATTGCCTACGGTGCTGCAGCTTGCACGAAGAGATGAATGCATAGGTAATTGAGCTTGAAATTTCTGAGAAATGTATAAAAATATTCTTAAAGAAATCTCAACAGAACTAAGAGCATATGCAATACCTTAACTTTGACTCCAAGAAGCTCAATTTGTTTGTTCTTATGTATTAGAAAAATCCCACGGTAAGTTCATGCTGAAAGTTATGAAAAACATTTCCTATTTTTGAAGTGCCATTTTATTTAAACATTGCCCTCTACCAGGGCCGCTATCTGTAGACCACTGTAGACCACAGTTCCAAAGCCATATTCAAATGTACATTGCAATCAATTAGCTGAGAGCCTGTAAGCCTAAATATAAGGTAGATGAAGTATTTTGCTGAATAAGTTTCTCAGATATTTTTGGAAGAATTCAGTCAGCATCAAGATAGGTGAACATATGGATGTAAAAATGCAGGTGTCTACCTGTGAGCTAGGGTCCACATGCCTGTTAAGGTCAGTAAAGCTTAGACAGCCAAGCACCCCACACAGCAGTAGGCACCTATTCACTGGCCTGTGACATCATGCCTTTGCTCCACTGTCTGTAGGGAGCTGAGCTTGATTCAGATGCTTGCTCGTAAATCTCTGCTGCCCTTTCAGATCCCCTAAAGCATCCCATGAGACCTGCACCAGCAGCTGCATGAGTATCTCCCAGACATGCACCATATCCCCCTCCAGCCCTGGGCAGATGTCCTAAACACTCAACACCCCAAGCAGCACCAGACATCCAAGAGTAAAGAACGGAGCTGAGCCCTAAATCCACCCAGATTTTAATAGCAGTGCAGAGGCCTAGCTCACCTGTAGACACCTGCATTTAAGGGTTTTAACCTTAAGCAGAGTGTCTAAAGCTGATGAATAGAGGGAGAGCAATTGGTTCTTCTTCCTTAAACAGCATCTTAAAAAAAAAAATCCAGCAAGATACACCAAAACACTCCTCTAAGAAATCATCTAGGTTATTTTTCTTCCTAGGAAGTGTTCTTTTTACTTCTCTCCCTACTCAGTATTGGTTTAAGTAGCAGTTAATTAACCAACCAGCAGATAAAAATCAAATGAGACTGCTCGGATTCAGTTGCACATCACACCTCCATGATGCCAGGTAGGGAGAAAAGCCCAAGATGAAGAGAAATTCTCTCTACAACTCTCATTACATTGCAACTTCATTATCATTTACCAAACGCAACCCTTTTTATACAAGATTACAACCACGCAAAGGGCTTTTTATTGTGCGAGTTGCACTTACACACTGCCATCTTGTGTTGCTAGTGGATAATCAGTTTTGCTGAACTTGGGAACCCACCACACACCAAATACTTCAGCAAGGATCAAAATACACAGATACAACATTTGTAAGCTGGGTTTCTCTGCCTGTTCCCCTCCCAGGGAGGGAGAGAAGAGAGTTTTTGTTGCTCCCATTTGCCAACTCAAATTAGCAAATGCAGGTTTGAAGGAGCCCTGTTAAACCAAGCCTTTAAGAAGGGTGAGAAATTCAGCTTTAACTCTGCAAGAGTTTCAACTTCAGCTCTTTGAGCCCCACTAACTCAAAATTCCACTCGCTGTTTGCTCGCAGGCAATTTGGTACAAGATAATGAAATAATCCATTTTTTTTTGCAGACCTTTTGTGGGAAAATGAAATTGAATCCCGCATGGAAATACTTGACACCATTTAGGAAAAGCCAGCCCAGCTCAGAGTGCGTCACTCGGGGCTGTGGGACACGGGTCAGGCAGCTCTAGCAGTACAGCAGACCGCAGGTTGCTGAGCTTTCTTCTCCCACTGTGTGCTTCACTCCCAGGCGATTTCCATACCCAAATGATTCCCAGGGACAGGGCGATACGACAGGGCTCAAGATGCAAAAGATGGCACGGCCATCCTTGATCTTTCCCACAGCTTTGCTATACAACACAATGCTGGGAGAGGGGAAATCACAGACAGGCTAGGATAAATCCATTGATGCCTTGGAGGTTGAGAAACTTTAACCTGGGACAAAAAACTTTTGTCTCTCATAGTGTATTTCAGGGCTGGTGATGGGGATTGTGGGGATACCCACCCTGCCCTACCCACCACCCTACCATAAAAAAAGGCTGAACACCAGACATTGCAGAGAGGCATCCACACCATCTCCATTAGGTATGGGTCTTAACCGAGAGCCAGAACTGCACAGCACCTCCTTTGGGCTCCTGCTCTGAATAGCTCTCAGGGAAGCAATCTTCTTCCACAAACAGCAAAGAGGACCGCAGGCTCCCAGAGGGCTGTGTGAGCTGGCAGGGTGAATACCCCTCCACAGTCTGTATTTGGGGATTAGGGTCTTCATAACCTGTGGTCTACCATGTCATTACTTACCACAGCAGTGGAAACCAAATGAACTCTCTCTACCAGTCCACTTCATAAGAGACACTTTAACTGAATACTAAAAGCCAAAGCCAAGTTACAAAGGTGGTTGAACAAGGAGCTTGGAAACTTTGAATTGATGAGGCATTTTATGGGCTTTTTTTTTTTATTAAAGCAAAATTTGAAAATAATGTTTGGCACTTTGTAATTCAGCATTTAATAGCGGGGAATTCCTTGGTGGAAGGCAGAGCCCATCTGTTCAGAGGAAAGATCAATAAAGCAAAGCAAAACAAGAGACAGGCGGAAGAGTTACAGCAGGAGTTGTTACAGGAGGCCCCCATGGGCAAAGTTGTCCCACCACACTGAAACAGCATGATCTTCCCTTGCTGCCCCCTGCTATCACAGCCACAACCTCTCCCCCAATCTGCTAGCTCTCCTATCCATCCCTGAGAGCAATCGGTACCCTAAGCTGCTTTGGCATCTTCGCTGCAGCTCCTCATGGTGCCACGTGCAAGCTCAACCTCAGAATCCCACCTCCCTCCTACATGTCCCAGCCGTCCTCTTCCTCCGTTTCATCCACAAAATGCTCCCCCAAATTCCTCTGATCCACATCACATATTTTCTTCACTGCTTCCAAGGACACAGACACAGAACATCTCCTATGGAAGCTGGCTGCTCATGGCTTGGATGGGTGTACTCTTTGCTGGGTGTACTCTTTGCTGGGTGAAAAACTGGCTGGATGGCCGAGCCCAGAGAGTTGTGGTGAATGGAGCTAAATCCAGTTGGTGGCTGGTCACAAGCAGTGCTCCCCAGGGCTCAGTTTTGGGGCCAGTCCTGTTTAATATCCTTATCAATGATCTGGATGAGGGGATTGAGTGCACCCTCAGTAAGTTTGCAGATGACACCAAGTTGGGCAGGAGTGTTGATCTGCTCGAGGGTAGGAAGGCTCTGCAGAGGGATCTGGACAGGCTGGATCGATGGGCCAAGGCCAATTGTATGTGGTTTGACAAGGCCAAGTGCCGGGTCCTGCACCTGGGTCCCAACAACCTCATGCAATGCTACAGGCTTGGGGAAGAGTGGCTGGAAAGCTGCCCGGCAGGGAAAAGGAGCTGGGGGTGTTGGTCAACAGCAGGCTGAACATGACCAGCAGTGTGCCCAGGTGGCCAAGAAGGCCAACAGCATCCTGGCTTGTATGAGGAATAGTGTGGCCAGCAGGAGCAGGGCAGCAATCGTGCCCCTGTACTTGGCACTGGTGAGACCACACCTTGAATATTGTGTTCAGTTTTGGGCCCCTCACCGCAAGAAGGACATTGCCCTTCTCTGGACATGCTCCAGCACCGCAACCAAGCTGGTGAAGAGTCTGGAGAACAAGTCTGATGAGGAGCGGCTGAGGGAACCAGGGTTGTTTAGTCTGGAGAAGAGGAGGCTGAGGGGAGATCTTATCACTCTCTACAACTGCCTGAAAGGAAGTTGTAGTGAGGTGGGTGTTGGTCTCTTCTCCCAAGTTACTAGTGATAGAATGAGAGGAAATGGATTCAAGCTGCATCAGGGGAGGTTTAGATTGGATATTGGGAAAAATTTCTTTACTGAAAGAGTGGTCAGGCACTGGAATGGGCTACCCAGAGAGGTGGTGGAGTCACCATCCCTGGAGCTGTTCAAAAAACATGTAGACAGGCTACTTCAGGACATGGTTTACGAGGCATGGTGGTGTTGGGTTGATGGTTGGACTTGATTTTAGAGGTCTTTTCCAACCTTAATGATTCTGTAATTCTATAACTGGGCATGAAAGGATTTGGGAAAGCCACTGACCAAAGCAATTTGGGAGACACCACTGAAAAACACAATGTGCACATTCCCGCTGTTTTCAGGAGGAGAAGAACCTAAACCAAAATATTTTCAGCACCTCATTTCTAGCCACAGCAGAGAAGTTTTGGGGAACTCCCACCTCTTCCAATTGTCACACTTCAGGGATGGGCATACAGGACAGGAAAAAAAAAATCAGTCTCAGCATTTGTATTAAATGCTTGATGGGAGAACTAGATACAAAACCTGAAGTCTACTGTGAAGGAAAAGAGATAAGCAAGAACTACTGTTCTTGCGCATATTTAGGTGAACATTTTAATTTTTTCATAAAAATATTTTCCCAACATGAAAGTCAAAATTATATTTCAGCAAATCACCTTAGACACATTTAGCTGGTTAGAAAGAAAGAAAACTTCTAATAAATGCAACATCAGAAATTTTATTTACAAATATACTGTAATTCAACAACCATTCTCCACTCAGTTTGTGCAGGAAAAAGTGATAGTTACATTTTCCAAAAGGGAAAAGAGAACTCTTCCCCTTAAATGGATTCCATAAAATATTATGCCAAAACCACTGAGGAAATAGATTATTCTTTGTAATAAGAATAATAATTATTATTCTTTGTAAGCTTCAAAAAACACAATTTTAGAAGCCAGCATATGGAAAGCAAACACATTTGTGTGCATTTAAATGCAGCTGCACCTAGAGAATTCACTTTCAGTATATGTCAAAAATAAAGACAGCAATTGCAAATATATATTTATATTAGCTATTTCTCTAATGCTCGTTTCAAGAGCTTAGAAACAAAATACCCTCTTCATATACCATTGGAAAGTCAACTATTTGATTATAAGCCTCAAAAATATTTTGAAGTTATTACTGAAAATATACTTATTCTCCCTTGTGCTTTCAGTACTTGAAGCTGAAAAAGTGAAAGCATTTTCCCCAGATATTTCCTTACTGCAGTTACTTTCTTATAAATAAAAATAGTTATATGAAGAATACAATGCATTGCTATGAAGGCTAGACAAGCAAGAGATACTCTTAGAAAAACACACATACACATAATATATATATTTATAGATCTACATCAGCAGCAATCACCTCTTCTTTTATCTGCAACAGTGGTTTCATATCTTCATTTGCTTCACATGGAGGTTGGTTGTCCAGCTGTTAGAGAGAGAAGAAATTGTAATTGAAATCTGGCCACTGAAGAATCTTAGTGACAAAAATTAAAATTTTCAAGTTAAAAATGGTCAGATAATGGTATTTCCAATACCTTTTGAAAATGGTAACACAAACTAAGGTATACATACTGAATCTAGCAATCCAAATTTAATGAACAATACAAATTTGAGTTTAATCCAATTATAGCACTGCAAGTACTTCAGGCCAAGTAATATTCCACAGAACATGCACCTTACCAAGTTTTTAAGAATTACTTTTAGTATTAGCATAGAGACAAGGTGACAGTTTTTCTAAATTTACGCTTCAATAATAAAATTAAAGTTTGCTAAATAACTGTAGCAATATTAAAAAAAAGAACATTTTTATCCTCCCTCTGAACATTATTTGTGGGCATCTGACAATACACTTCTGTTTCGCTACAGTGTTACAAGTTTAAACCACAAAATTAACAAAAATGTGCAAAAATATCACACCATAAAATTACACAGTAAATATTAATGATGCTACAGTTTATCAAACCTTTTAGCCAATATGTTCACGTTCCAAACTAACGAATAATTTGCCAAGCTGATGTCAAATGCCAACTGCAAACAAAGTAATCTGCATTGCAGACCAGTGCTGTGCTGTCAGTATATTTTCATTGCAGTAATCACATAGCTATTTAAATAATACAAAAACCAGCTAATTTCAATTACTAATCACTAATTTCAATGCTTTATTCTGTACCTACAAGTTCTTACAATTCCTGATTCCTATCTTATACAATGACATTTTGAGGTGCCCAATGGCCCAAGAAGGAGCAGTCTGAAGGGAAGGGAATAAAACTGTTTCTCACAGATCAGCTCGGCTTCTGAAAGGCACTGCCGTGACTTCATGAGCTGTAATGTCAGAGACACTACGTGGCAATTTATCCATGATAAAATTTTTGCTTACTTCCATCACCAAATTCCTGAATACTGTCTTGCCAGGAAATCATAAAAAACAGATTTATTTTTTTTTAGTACTAAACTTACACAGCTCATACAGCAATTTTGCCCACTAAAAGAAAAGATAAAGCAAAATTAACACAAGTGGGCTCCAGATTGAATCTCCCACACATTTGGGTGCTTCAAACAGGAATACAGTCACTTTGGTGCAGTCTCATCATCAAGCAGGACATAAATTCTCTGAACATTAACTTGGAGAGATATGACCTGGATCACCTCCAGATGGAAGGGGGCGATTCTCTTCCTCCTTGCACTGTTCACAGCGGCACCCTTACACCCAACATCAGCCTCTGCAAATGCACTGTTAGCATCAAGGAGAGGTGTGAGATTTTCTGTTTTTAGCTCAAGCACAACACAATTATTTCTGTATGGTGCAGGCAGCTTTTCCTCTTCCTAGAAGCCAAAGAAAGCCTGAAAATAGCAACAGCATCAGATGCAGAGTTTCTCTTTTTCTGGGCTAGGCTTCTCAGCCAGCAGATGCCCAAGTCCTGTTGATGGGTTGTACCACGAGTATCCTATTCCCTTGACTGCCTTCTGGTCAACCATGAGAAAAATGTGCTGGGCTCATGAAGAAACATGGACATGTTTCCCAGGAAGTAATTGAGAAATGCCTTCCCTTAGCTGAATTTTATCATTCTAGAGAATTTCATATTTGCTACATAAAAACAGCCATATAAAACTCCCAAGACTTGTCAAAATTAGGAGGTTGTCTCCATCATCTATGACAGCAGGAAAAAAAAAAAGAAAAACAAAACAAAAACCAACAGCATTATTCAAATCCTTAACATCATGCTCCAGTAAATCAGAATTCTGCAAACCATAATAAAGGAAAAAAAATTATACTGCACCTTTTAATTAAGATCTGTAAGTAAATCAATTCCTCCTGAACTTGTACCTAAATGAATAACCAATCACAGACCTATAATTCAAATAATAATAGCATCGCAAAAAGAAACCAGCATTTGTGCCACCTGCACAGGATAACCTAATAGACTTCCAGGTACACGTTAGGACTGAATTAAATATATATTCAGATTACTTTTTTAAAAAATGTAGACAATTTTTCAAAAAGACTTCTCTGTTATCAAGACAAGCTTGTTCAGCAACTGTCAACTCCTTGACACCACTTTCTCAGATCTATGAAGAAAACAGGATGACTATACCACGTTGTCTACTTGAAGCTGCTTAATAACAAGGTGGTAAAATCAGCTACCAGCAAGTTAGGAATGACTACCCTACAAAAGACAAACTGGCAATCAAACCATACTGAACCTATTCACTAATACACCAACTTAAAGCTAAATGTGAAAGCTATTGAGTGGCTCAGCTGTGCAAACACTTGAGGTTTTACAGCACAAAGAACTACGGTCATGCATGCTGCAGTTGGATTGTCTTACTTTTAAATCTGATATAGCAGTCGTTGCAGAAGAGTTTGTTGTTTCGGATTCTAACTTCAGCTCCAGAGCGGGATCCCCCAAGGTCACATCCACAGGCAACACACTGTATGATAGATGAATAATTAGCAACTCCTTACAAAAGGTTAAGAAATGAAAATGCTGTTCAAAGCAGCTTGGATTAAGCCCAACAAAGCTTGAACCATAAACCCACAATCACTAGAAGCAAATGTATAACGATTAGTAGATCAAAATGCAACCAACCCTGAGAAAGTATTGTAAGGCGACGACTGGACAACAAATAGCAGAGATACACCAACTAAGCAAACATGGAACAGATGGTTTTTAGAGGTTAGTTCATTAAATCTAATTTAAACTTCAATTTCTCTGAAAACTAAAACTGGCTCAACGTGAAATAAATTTATTCTCTAGACAGCAACAGCAATTTTGGCATAGAACACCTGGGTGTGCTAATTGCAGATTTCCATGAGGCACTATATGCTGCTGGTGTCCTCTGCCCTTTGGCACTCAAAGCAGCAAATATTCAGGCACCTCCAATTTTCTGGGTTTGCATCATAGAAACAAGTTCTTATTTGGAGAAAAGGGGCCAATTTCATTTTTTCTTGAATAAACACATGAATAAAGGGCTTGATAGCTTTCATGCTAACATTAAACTATTTAACTATGGTGACTGAACACATCTTTGCTATGAATATAAACCACCTCCGGAAGGACTATAACCCAAAGTGTAACACTGTCCTTACTGAATTTACAAAGCAAAGTACTCAGCTGACTACAGAAGGACAGACAGTTTGCCTGCTTAAATGAGTAATGAATCTTTTGGATGGCAATCTGGTATTTTCTTATTTATGTTAGGAGCCACAGGCGGACTCCCTCACACAGAATACATGTTCTGCAGAAAGGAAATGATGACCTGCCTCCATGGATTATGCCAGTCCCTCTTGCTCAGGCAGGCAGGACTAGTAAGAGCTTAGAGTATTACAAGGGATTGACTCAAGGATTTGAGTCAATTTGAGCATTTGAGCTGGGCACAGAGGGCAACAGAGGGTTCTGTTCTGAACCAGACACAGAAGTCTTTCTTAAAGCCATGGAAAAAATCAGGGTCCAACAGTACCTCCAAATCAGTCTAATTCCTCATCTAGTCCATGGAAGAAGCAAGGTACAACAGCACTCCAAGTCAGTCTAATTCCTCATCTGGTCCTATGGTAGTGGAGAAAGGAGTGCTTTTATGTCTTTTGCAGGCAGGCATTTATTCTTTCAGCTCTGCGTGCCAACTGGAAATCATGTCTTGATGCTGAGCATGAGCTAATATACCTAGCTTCTGACCAGGGTTGAGTAGCACTAATATACCTAGTTCCTGACCAGGGTTGGTTTGCACTAAACACAGCTTCTGGTTTGGTGCTGAGTTTTATCCTGCCAGTTGGAACACTGACAACGTGCCTTTGCCTGGAAAACACCATGTGAACACTGACTGCTAGGATTAGCTTAGAAGTGATGTATCATCTTAAATGATTCAACTGCCAGAGTTCAGGCTGAGATTTTTTTTTTTTTTAAGACCAAATTTCTCTGGGAGAGGTGGCTCAGCACCTTCCGATTTTTTGCTGTCTATTTGGAGAAGGAAGAACTTGGATCTCACAGTGGGCAATGTCCATTTTACTTGTCAGAGTCCTACTTGTCAGCTCTGGCATTTAAGAAATAGCCCTAGAGTTGAGTGCTAAATGCCTGCAGATAGAACTGCCTCATGGAAATATGCATGCACCACGCTGTGAAGAGTAGAAGGCAAAGCAGATGATTAGTAGAGCCCCTGTGAGCGTAACATTGAGTAGCCATGCGTGCTCCTGATTAGTTCCTGTTCCTTCATGAAGTGACTCCCGGCTCTCACCTTAAAGCAATGTAAATGATAACAAAGACCAAGAGACTCAATGATCATGGCTGCTCCTTTGCCCAGAACGTTATTACAGTATGAACAGATTTTCTTCCCACTGACTGACCTAGATACAGAATGAAAATCCTTAAAACCAGCTTGAAAAGGTTTAAAAGACAAAGAAAAACTATCAAAGACTTTTTGAGATTAACAATAAAAACATACTGGTAAAAAGTGGACTTATTAGGCTGCTTGGGGAAAATAAACTGAAAATATTATTTATAGTAGATCTGAAAGCTAAGGAAAGCTAAGCGTTATAATTTAGATCAAAGTTACACAGGAACAAATGAAGAAATTCTTTTACATTCTTAGGAGATATTTCATTGTATAAAATACCTTCTACAAATAAACATTAAAAGTATATTGTTAAGTTTGGAGAGTAAGAACTCAGGTTTTGTGTTCCTGCCTTATTTCTTACTTGCAGGGAACTATCCCGAAGGCTAAGTTTTAGCAAGCACCCCTGCCAAGTCCCACCATCTGCACCTTGTTAGATAAGAGGGCTAGTCCTGGACATATAATATTATGTTAACTCTTTGAACATAAGCCATACGTAAGTCAGTTTCCATAGATCTACCAAGACGTTAGCAATTGGAAGTGAGAACAAGATAAGGAAACATGGTTAAGAAGGTAATCTTCTATACATTATAAAGAATTTATGAGCCTAGCTCAAAAAAAAGGGTCAATTTATCACAAAATGCCCAAGAGTGTAAGAGCTAGTGAAGCAATATTCACACAGTTGTTATATATAATACATTTAAGTGTGTGGGGATGATTCTCTATAGTCTATCCCAAGCTATCTTTAAAATGTTTCACGTATATAAAACACCAGAGTTATCAACCCTACCACAACTGAATTCCATTTTTGTTTCAAAATACTTTGCAATTCTTGCTTTCTCCTCCTAGATTAAAACCAACATCCTACTCTGTTGTTCTCCAGGGTCACGGGATATGAGTATTCCTGAGTGCTCCTTGAGAAGATATTGACCACATGCCAGGAAAGGGGGAGGAGAGACCAAGATGAGGTCCATAAAGTGTGGGTTTCAGGAATCTTTTGTTAAAACAAACCTAAGAAAATAAATGTCAGAAATGTCATCTGGAGTAGGCTTTTACTAATCATTTTGGTAACCCACACACAGCTGGGAGACTGGAGATTTATTATTCCAGTTCCTTTGTTTTTTTAACCGATGTCAAGCAGTGATGGCAAACCTGAGGAATTTTCTGAAGGACTGGAGCAGGGAGGTAATACCAGCCCCTATATCCACTGTCCCATCCAGCCAGAAAACTCCAGGTACTTGTTAATCAACATTATGTTTGAGAACGCTGCTGTAGACCATCATACCTACAAAGTCTGCTCTTTAGTGCAGCCTGACATTTATACCTTCCCAGCAGAAGGGCACTCACTCACCTGCTGCGTGTCTGGGACCCTGGCTGGGAAGCAGAGAGGGGAGATTGAGCCCGGGGGACTGCCTGGGACATGGAGGGGGCTCTTGCAGAGGTGGCTGCAGAAGGTGCTTTGCTGGAAGGAGTGCACATGTAGGCTCGGTTTGAAGTGGACACTGGGCGACTGAAATCTTGACTAGAGGACAGAGATGAAGAGGAGGCAGACTGGTTCAGCCATGAGTGGTGCCTCCATGAGCTTGTTCTTGAAGAATCAAGATTGTCCAAAGACTCCCCTCTGTAACAGAGGTGCACATACAAGTATAAATGGCAGTACAGCTGGAGCAGAAGAGCTATATTCTGATTTTTTAAAAAAGGAAAACATTAACCTAGCATTTTTAAGATTTTCTAGCATGAATATGCTTGTCTGATCACACCAAGCAATATTCTTCACATACCGATTTAAAATGTTTGAGCCACAAATTACCCTTTCTTTGTGTCCAGTCCTAGTCTTGTGGGAAAAAACAGGCGAGGCGAAAGATAGGTGGCACTTAACCACTACAGAACAAAGGCAAAACACTCTTCACTGCAGCTTTATCAGGGTAAACCATATCAAAATCCACTGTACAGCAACGGACCTCTGATAACAGGTTTGGTTTTGTTTTCTCCAAGGGATACCAGATTGAAATAGCAATCCATCCAGACTGGATAACATTGTCTAGGTACAAGGTGTGGGCCCAATAACCAAACACTCTGACTGGTAACACGGCTGTTTCTTAAGTGACAAATCCAACATTCATAAATTACTTAAAGCAAGAAACAAACTCCAGACCTTCTGACACATTTCTATATCAAAGAGGTATACTTTTTAGATATAATAATCAATTTCCATAATAAATTGTCATACTGAAACTCTTAAGCACATCCATCAATGACAAAACACACTATTGATTTCCATTGCTGGTATACCAACCAAGAAATAAGCAGCTGAGTTATTTACAGGTCACATCCACATTCTTTACACTTTTTTTGCATTTAATCCCAGCTGCAATACTGCTACTTTCTTCTATCTGTGCTGCTATTCAGTTTACCTTACAGCATTTCACATACTCAATTTGTTTCTGTGCTCTGTAATACAAGATGAAGTTTAGAATAACCAAACAAAAAACATTTGATGAGAAACAAAGTTAATTTTTAACGTGATTCCTACCTCCTCATACTATTGCTGTACAGACTAATGGGCTCCTTATGTATACTGGAACTGCGCTGTCTAATCCAGCTGCTGTCTGTGTGTAGAGATGTTCTCTTTCTCATTTCCTGAAGGATTTGCTGTCTCTCCAACTCTGCTGCAGACAGGTTGTGCTCCTTCTGAGACTTCTTCTGCGACTCACCCGTGTTCCAGGACCTCTCTGAATACCTGCTCTGGGTACCTGTTTGGACAAGATGCACAAACTTCAACTAGACACCTTAAAGCAAAAAAGTAGTTATCACGCATTCTGTGCTCTGGCTAAAACTCCTTATTGAAGGCACTAAACACATTGTTTTATTTTGCTTTATATAAATATATATGTATGTGAGTAGGGGGAGAGGGAAATCTTAGAGAGTTTCTCTGTTACTTGGATGTTGTGTTAACTAGCCAGCTGAAATGAGATTTATGATATAGATGGCCTTTGAAATCTTGGAAGGGGAAACAAACAAGCCATCTTTCTCCAATATGGTTTGGCACGTTAGAAGGCAACAATTTTTTCTTTATTTCCTAGATCCAGTAACCATTCTTTACAGTAAGACTAATTAAAGTAATTACTGATCAATAAGTAATTCAACTGAAATTGCAATCCCTTTAAATACTGCTCTGACTATAGATTTGCTCTTGGTTTTATTGCTATAGATTACCATTATAAAATATTGTGGAAGTTTACTCGCTCATTAGTTTCAATGACCTATCTTTAATGCGTGAAAGCAATGCTGTCAGTCTGCAGTATATCCTCTAATACACCATTTACTTTTCTATGATTACTTGTGATTAGTTTTTTTAACCATGTTTTAGACACAGGAATAGCTTTCAGGCATTTTCTACTGTAACGTATTTATAAATCTAGTTTGTTTGCTTGCTTTACACACAGTCCTCTAAAAACTCAGTACAACTCAAGAAAGGCAGCCAGAAACTGGAGTCCAGGAAGCAAGCCACTGTGACAGTATGAAGAGCTGACTTCTAGCTGTGTTACTCCTACACTAACAGAAGTTAAAAAGAGTAAACAGCTGTATTAAATACATTAGCATTTTGATATTTGCAACTTGCTTTATTGACAGAATCAACATATCAAAAGCACATACATCTTCAATGATATGCCTACACAGTTGGTTTAATCTCATAAATATCAGTCATCTAATATTTAGGCATCTAAGATCCATTTGTAATCACTGTTACAGTCTTCAAGAGAGCAGTTAATCATATTTGTCCTAGGCTTATACGATGACTGTATGAATTTCCTCTTGCTGTTGAAACTTCATTAAATTGTGGCATGGTATTAATTTGAATTACAATGCAGCTATGAAAAAGCACTCTGACAATTAATTTTCTTAGGATGACTACATCCAATACACCTTTTCTTAAAAAAAAAAGTACATTTTAGAAGTAATGGAAATTAAACAGTACTTACCATTTCTGATTGTGTTGAATTCATTCAGTTCTGAAGTTGACTTGGACTTATTCCTAAGGATACAGAAAACATTCATTTCTCTATCTCAACTAGGAGACCTCGTCACAGACAAAGATCTCATCATTGCAGACCACAGATAACACAACCCCTTTTTCCACCATCCCCCTCGTCAGCAACTTATTCTGTACTTAAAACAAGAGGCAAAAACACCCAAACAAAGACCAACAGGATATTAAGGGGAAAAGATGATGTCAATAGTTAGATGTCAGTAGGTAATCACTGATTAAAAGTGAAAATTGTGTACTGAAAGTCCCCAGTGCTTCAAGTATAAGGAACTGATCATTGTATTTGCTTCAATAAAATAGATAAAAACTCAAACTACAGTCAGACAGTCAAAGAACTGATACCTTTCAAAGCAGGTTTATAAATAATTTAACTTCATGAGAAAATTCAATCATACTTCAGCACCGTTACTAGACCGTAAGCAAAACAACTCCTCAAACACTGCATGTAGATTGTTCTTGGGAAATTTATTAGTCACTGATTATACCCAGCAGCATAATGCTTTAATGAGTTTTAGCCAAGAAATGTCATTCAATATACAGGAAGACAAATGGCAAAAGTTGCTGGGTCACAACTCAAAGCTGCTACAGCAATGTGTTTACACATACAGCATTGACTGCATAACAGCATTTTGAGGGAGTCTTGTCTTTTGTCTGCAAATAAATGATGCATAAACTGCATCACATTTCTTGCTGCCCAAAGTTCTGATTGTCTGTCCTATAGTGCAGGCCTATTTTATTTTCTGTTTGAGAAGATGCAACAATTTCATAGTTGCTTTTAGTAAACAGGAGCTCCAAAAAGCAGGTCAGCCTTCCCTGGGATGGTTTTAGCACCTGAGTGTCCTTCTCACATATATATCCCAGATGTAGCCATGTAGTCCAGGAACCTTCTGAAGTTAGATTTAGATCTTCCGTTAGTAATGGTTCCTTTATGTGTACCTTATAAGTTTTGGGGTTCCTCTTAATATAAAAAAAAAAAAAAAAAAAAAAAGAGAGGTATGCTCACTCCAACTACAAGAACTGACTAAATACGCAGCAAGGGTGATCTTTGAGAACTACTGCGGGATGCCATCTAAGACAAGGGCTTGATATAAACATTCTGGATTTAGATTATTTCAGCATTTTTTAACCATAGCCCAAGTATTAAAAGGGAGAAGAAAAAGCTATCTATTCAAAGAGCCCAAATCTACAGTGGCTAATATAGTCTATTGAAATAAAAAACAAAGCAAACCCGAAACACCCAACAATAAAACCCCCCAAACAAACCACTAAGCAAAACAAAGGAGAAAATAGGCAAGGTAAGAGAACATAACTTAACAAGTGGCACATCTACTATCTTCCTGATAAATACGCTGCTGCTGCCTCTCACTTCCCTCCCTGTTTACTATCTCTCAAATTGCATAATCCTGGTTGGGATGACTGCACCTTAGCTTGTATAGCTATGACACAACCACAATATTATCTGAAATTGTTTTCCAGACAGATAAGTCTAGTACCACCCACGTATTTACTTCCCTATAGTTCTGCTTCTCCCAATAAAATCCTACTGACTAACTATTGTTTACAGCACAGCATACAATTCGCCAAAAATTTGGCTGCTTGTTTTCCCAATATGAAGACATGCTACAAAAACTGCAAAACACAGCCAGCAATACAAAATATACATTTAGCTCCATGGTTAAAGTTTATTGGAAGTTTCAAAGCTTTCTGAAATGGTGACGTTACAGTCTATGCTGAGATTCTGTATTGCACATACCTGTCAGCAAATGACTGACCAGGTTGCTCCTCAATGGTTTTAGAAACTTCATAACGCTCAAAATGCCTATTAAAAAGAACGAACAGATACATTATGTTCATATGCAGAAAAAAACCACACAGACATAAATATTTCCTACTAAAAATATTCAAACTGGATCCTTAAGTGTTAAAAAAAGGAAAACAACCCAAACAGTTAAAGTTCTAAGGAAGCTTAATTATATCAGTCAGAAACATAGCTAACAAAAGAAGGCAGAAAAAGAAAGGTTGTCAGAAAAACTGCCTGAAATTACATTTTTGTAAGTGACAAGGAATCCAAACCTGAGCATGCCAAAATGGTTAATACTTATTGCTGAAGATGTTTCAACCTACCAATTCAATTTCTTATTACCTGTCAATGAGTGGATAGCCAGCTCTATCCTCTATTGTTTTAGATACTTCATAGCGCTCATAATGTCTAGAAGCAAAATACAGATAAAAGACAATATGTATTAAACAAAAAAAAACCACATTTTCTAGAAATTGAACAAACAGTAAGAATACAGAGGAAAATGAGAAAGTTCAGATGTGTTAGTCTAGCAAATTCTAGCAAATTGTGTAGGTGCAGTTGGTAAAGCATAGAGAAGCACTAGCTCTTTCAAGCTGCCTGTCCCCAACCTCAGTGCTCTTTGTAGCAAGTATCATACCCTCACAGATGTTTATATAACATTTCAGATTTCAAGTCATATCTTTGGATATCATCGTAACGCAAACATTTAACACTAGATATTTTAAATCCCAGTTTCACTGAACTTGTTCCTTTACTATTAAGCAAAGTCATCCTCATTTAGCAAAACACAAAAGGATTTTGGCAGCAACCTCAGAAGCTATGAAATCCCCTGAGACTAAAGCATATATCAAGGATTTAGATATGCAGATATTGCAGTAGCTTAGTAAGTTACCGCACAAAGTCCTATTATCTTGCAATTGGGGCAAGCTAAAACTGTAGAGATACCCTGGCTCAGCTGCCAAGAAGAACCTGTTTAGCCATTGTAACAACTGTGCCTCTGCTTTGCTCAGCAGGGATCTCAAGCAGCAGTCATTTACAATGAGCTAAAGTAACTCTAGGTCTCTCAATTTCCCCTGCAAATATATGCGACTTTATAATCATATTTTCTTCTCCTAGGACTTAACTTGATGCCATGTGTTATCTTCAGTCATCTCTTATTACTTATACAAGCAAAGGGGAAAATCCTCAAGAGAAACAGCAAAGCTAGTCATACACAAGGCAGTAAATTAAATGCACAAGAAATAAAGAGAAGTTACTGTTTTAATCTGTTTCAGGCAGATTAATCTCCCATGATACCTGTAGTAGCCTGAAAACTTCTGGGCAAGAATATGCACTTGTAAACTAATAGTTCGGGGGTTTGGGTTTGTTTATTGTTGTGGTTTTTTTTTAAATT
>VZTV01059063.1:5404-20013 GCA_013400875.1 Anhinga rufa | reverse complement strand
AGATGCTCCAGTCCCCTGATCATCTTGGTAGCTCTCCGCTGGACTTGCTCCAGCAGCTCCCTGTCCTTCTTGAACTGGGGGGCCCAGAACTGGACACAGCACTCCAAATGCAGCCTCACCAGGGCAGAGTAGAGGGGCAGGATGACCTCCCTCGCCCTGCTGGCCACACTCCTTTGAATGCAGCCCAGGATACCGCTGGCCTTCTTGGCCCCAAGGGCACAGTGCTGGCTCAGGGTCACTTGCTGTCCACCAGCACTCCCAGGCCCTTCTCAGCAGAGCCATTTTCCAATAGGTCAGCCCCCAATCTGTACTGGTGCCTGGGGTTGTTCCTGCTCATGAAATATTAGTGGAATAAGCCAACTGCCAGCTAACAAGGCAGATCAGTAGCACTGGACCCTTCTCCCAGCTGAATACAAGGGGAGATCGACAGCAAACTCCAAACTGCAGGAGAGATAACAGAAGAGCTGAGTAGCAGAAGCTATGTGATCCCAGCTAACTTTAGTACCACAGAGTGTCTGTATTTGTAACAAACTGGGTCTTTCTTATGAAAACACCCCTTTAAGAGTACAGAAGGGACACCCACGTGAAGAGTACATATGTTGCCAGCCCTGCTCTCTCAGAAATGCAGCCTGTAAGATGGACCACATCTGATCACAGGCTTGATGTGAAAACCCCATTGTAAACAACTCTGTTATATAGCTACCTGGTATGAAATAAATGAGGCAGTTAGGCATGCTAGAACATAACTACAGGCTCGTTAAGGAAAACTGAGTTTTTAGTGTCACTTTCTATCAAAAGAGGAAGCAGATGAAGTTCTACCTTTACAGCAATTATATAGAGGTCTCTTGGACACCTAGAGATTAAGAATTTTAACCTACCTTGAGCACTTCTGTGGCAATTCCTCGTACACCAATCCCTACAGCTCCTCTCTAAAGTGAGGGTTAAAGAGATGAAGCTAAGATATTCTTCCAAGAAATGTGGAACAACCTACAGAGCTGAACCCTTTCTGCCCAGCTCCCAGACAAACTCACCCTTGCTCTGAAGGTCCTTTCTGATTTCCGTGAATGTATTGCAGTGAAAAGGGATACTTTTCCATAAATTTGAAAACAAGTGTCATATATGACTTTACATGCCAAAAAAATAGTCATCCTCTCCAGTGCTGTAGATGTGATGTCATTTTGATGTCATTTTGGGGGCAGTTTCATAGGCTGTTCTTTGTAGTCACACAACGCTAACTCTGACCTCCCACAGCAGTGCTGTGTGTGCCACAAGTGCCTTAAGAGGCAACTGATTAAACAGAATTAGCTACCGAGTTGACTCAGCCTATGGGTCATCTCCATTCTGATTTGAGGTATTTATAATCCTCTTTAGCAGATATTTAATGACTGGATGGACATGGAAAAACATTCCTAAAAATGACTTTATTTTAAATATAGTAAAGTGGGTTTATAAAATAAAACCACAGAAGCAGAAAGCTACCTGCCTCTCATAATGCTTCATCTACTAGTCTTCATCCAGTTTGCAGCTTGATGCTGTGCTAAGCTATCATTAAAGTATTTCCCTCCTTTCAGTCCTCCCTTTCTTTTTCTTTTCCTCCTTATTGTTTCTGCAGGACTGACACTACCTTCTGAATTTATTCCCCCTCACTGGACAAGCAGTACCCATGAGACAAATACTCTTCCTTTTTTCTTTTTTTTTTTTTTTTTTTTTAAAAAAAAGACAGGTTTCTTGGAACTTCCTCTTCTTAAGCTCTCTCAGAAGTCCACCAGCACGTATGAGATGTAGAATAAAAGAAAGATGCTGTCAGTGGTGATGCACACAGGGATCCACCAGCAAAGAAGAACTAGATATAAAAGCATTCAGTTGTGGAGAGTATGTGGCCACTGCTAAAGTAATGTCCTTTAATGCATAAAAATAAATTACTTTTAAATGTGTCTCCATGAAAAAAGCAAGCCACCTGGCATGCAGGTCAGTACGTGGAAATGCTGTGTCAAGGAACGGAGGCTGACTAGTTAATAGAACTCAGCCACCATTCCCCTGCCCATATTACAACTCAGTAAGCTTTGAAGAAAACGTGCTGGAGATGTCATTTTCCACTCTTTTATAAGCATTCACGTCAAGATGCTTCACTCCAGGCTAGCAAGAGATGCCCTACATAACTGTAGTACTACTTATAAAATTTATGACATAGGATCATGGTTAGAACTTCATACATTGCAAGCATTTGTGCTGAATACAGTCCCATGTGTGCATATTCACATAACATATATTCCTAAGAATATTTAATTAGCACTATTATGCAGAAAAAAACTTCAGGCATTTTACCTCACATTTCTCATGCCTACTTTTAAAACAGAAGAGTAGCATTTTTTTACACATGGAAAGGGTCTCTAAATTTTTGTTTTTCCAAGAGCATACAGGAGTAAAGAGCAGAGTGCTTTGTACGAGGAAAGCACCTGTTTAAAATATTTCATATTCCTCCTTGCACTGCAATAATTTAATAACTGCCTTGATTAGAAAAAAACCAAACAACAAACAAACCCAACTAAAAGAACCTATGCTGTTTTTAAAGACTACGTTTAGTGTGCATATATTCCAGAGAGAAACAATGGCACAGAAAAGAGTGAATCAATGCCTGTCTCCCAAAGTTTCTGAACAAAGATCACACATCCTTCTGGAAGTCGTGCTGTGATTAAACTAACCTCAGCAGAAGGGCAGCCATTCCATGGCATATTTTCCACTAGAGGTCAGGCTGAAGGAGCTAATGATCTATGTTACCTTCAAAATCTATGAGTGGGAGTTACTAATCAAGATTTGGAAGTGTGAAAATCAGTATTTAATTAATACTGCTTTGCTTCACTTAAAGTGAATCACAAAGATGTATTTTTCTAAGTGTCCAACAAAAACAGGTATTTAATCATGAGAGTATTTTAACGTATGTCAATACAACCTTTCACAGAGCACTTGATATGCTATCTCGGTCAGCAGGACAAGGTTTGGAAAAGAGAAAAGTTCTTCCTAAACTTCAGCCTTGAAAGGAAAAACGTATTAGTTGGAGTAATAACAGACAGACAACATTATAGTTACTTTTTAAAAAAGTATTTTTAAAGTTTTGCTTTTAGAAAGGACCTACATTATAAGCATTTTCCACCAAAAATCTAGACTTAATTTATTTCTGTAAATAACTAGGAAGAGACACAGCTAGGCATGAAGCGCATGACCACAACAGGCTTCAGGCTACTAGAAAATTTTTCAAAACCCCAAAGTGATTTGAATCAGCAGCCTAAGCTTTTCTTTTCTTGTACTTCGGTGATTTACACAATTCCATCTCTTTCAGAAACATTTACCCAGCTTCTTGAAATAAATACCTTGAAGGCAGTGAAGTTCAGATACATGCTTGCTTCTGAAAATTCAAGGAAACATTAAATGTTTCATTTATAGTTTTAAATACCTGCTTTGTTGTGACAGGACGCAAAGTCATGCTCAAATGGCAAGTCCTAGCTCAGAGTTCTCTGTCAGTCACCAGCCCTCTCAACAACTTGCTGCCTTCAGTGCATCCGTCTGCAGCCAGGACAAAGCCAGACTTTGGCCAAAGCTACATAAGCATTTACGTATAGAGTTGAAAACTAAACTGAGGAATTGCTCACAGGTTTACACCTCTGAAGATGAAGCAGTCCATGAAATTCACTCAGAGATGAAATCACCTAACTAGGTCAAACTATGTCAGCTAGCATTTTAAAGTACCTCATGGCCAACTATTAGAGCCACTTCAAAGATACACAAAGTACTCAGGAGAAGTGAGACTATAAAATGCCAGGAATAATTGGCAGAGATAAGAAAACTTGTAGTTTCTCCAGTCGCCTAAGATTAGTAGTGGGAATAACAGGCATAAGGAACAGAAAGGAAGCCTAGAAGATGTTGGTTTGACCTCTTTTTCTATGTCTCCCATGGACTAGCCTGTTCTGTACTTTCACCAGGTCAAAAGCAGCATACCTGCTGATAACAGCCAGTCATTTCATCAGCATTACAGATTTTGTTTAATCATTTTGTAACAGAACCTGATAACAGCAGTCCAAAATCCACATGTGTATGATTTAAAAGGTGAAAATTCAGTTTAGCTCATAATACATTCAATACACTCTTTCTTTTACTACTTATCCTGAAAATAAGTTAACCTTTAAAATTTACAGCTGTACAACAGGTACAGTATACCTCTCTAAGGCATGGCCTGGAGAAATGCAAGACCACTCCAACACACTTGCACGGGGCTGGCAGTTGGAGTTTGACTGAAGCTGGTAAGGCAGATTTCCCAGATTGAGCACGTACCCCACCCAGATGCACAGATGGTATTTGTGGGAGCAAAGGAAAATAAAATATAGGTTTAAAATAAATGCAAGAGAAACACAGAATAATATTGGATCACTCTAGGTATTTCTAAGGGTTTCCACTTATCTTTTCTACTTCTCAGCACATAGCGAGTGTATGCTCGGGGCTTTGAAACCACTGAGCAAATGGAAGGGATTTAAAACTAGTTTTGTTTCAAATATAAGATCACAGAAATAAAGAGAGGCTCCAGGTATCTCTCTTCAGAATGCAATTGCTGTACAGAAGCTTGATGCAAAAGGAGTTAAAAATGCTGTTATTGAATATGTCTGGCAATGACAACTAGACTTGTCAAAAGAGCCTTTTTGGTGCTAAAGGACTCGCTTTGCTGCTGAATTTCAGATGGGTCCCTCTGCATGGTGACTACTTTCCCATTGTTTTAAACAGACAGAAAGACACACTGCTATAAAGAAGAGGCAAGCCACAAAGAAGTGAGGGAAATACAGCTTTAGATGCTTGTATAATGATATAAAGAGTCAGAGTAGCCACAGTCAGGATTTGACAAGTTGACTCTGACAACAGTTGGTTTGAGCCCCAAGCTCAAGGCCCCAGTCTGGTCCCTTCTCCCTCCATCACTAGTCCTTCCCAAACTAGGAGGAGCTGATGGCCAATCTTACCTTATTAAAATGATACCATCCAAGTTAGTTGGTCTCAAGATTCCATGAAAAGCTAGCAGAGAAGGAAGAAATAGGAGGAAAACAGCACAGGTAGGAAGTGGTGGAAAAAGATGTGAGGAAAAGAAACATGAAAGCCCGTATTTCCCTTTGGAGCCTCTGGTAACCCAGAGCTTGTGCTTACTCTGCCATCTCAGGAACTGAAGCTCCACAATGCTCTACTTTTAATTCTCCTCTCTTAAGCATCCTCCTTCTAGAGGATCCAGCTCATCATTATTTCACTTGTTCATTAATCTCTGGTAAATCAATGTTAACTTCTTGATTTCAAGTCCCACCCTTGTTTAGTAGGCATGACAAACACTATCCTTGAATTGCAAAAAAAACCCCACCTCCTTTCTTTAGATTAAAGCAGTCTGTCTGTACCCTTCCTGACTCCTCCTGCTACCCTTTTCAGTTACAGCCTAACGTAACACTGCATGGACTTCCACTGGTTCACCTCACAACTGTGGGTAGATAGGTAGGCCCTCCAGTGATACACCTTGCGGTACTACATCCACTTCCCCCACGCAAAACAAGAGGAAAGCAAAGCCTTTGGCATATGGAGGCAGCAGAGAGAACTCTCCAGCCCCTCTCTGGAATATCCCGTAGCAGCACAGCTTCTGGGGTAGGAAAGTAAACCAAATGTATTGTGCTCTGACTTCTGCCATTTAAAACTTACCAACGACCAGCACATGGAATATAAAGACTCTCCTTGGTGATTTTTTTTTCTTGATATCTTGTGCTATTATTTAAGCCACCCCTACAAAAGCAAACAAACTAACAAACCAAAAAAGACCAGGAAGAGTCTTTAAAGAAAATATTTCAAACTAACACATCATAGAAAGATGTAAACAAAGAGCAAAATTTTCCAACAGCAACATCTTTATGTAAGTATGCAAACAAATTATATATTCGCATCTGAATTACTTTTACATTTGCAAGTGTCACTCCTTTTATGCTGAATTTATTAAAAATTAAAAAAAAAAACTTCTGCAAAGAGTCTATACCTATATTCAGTTACAAAACCTATGTTTGGAGTAGCTTCAACAAAAAGAATTACTTCAAATTTTCACCAGTGTCACTAAACAGAGTCTAGCCCAAATACTTCTTTTCTTTTTAATCTATTCAACTGAGAGAAATGGAGCTGCAATGGTTTGGGTTTTTTAATCCCAAAGTGGATTATACAAACAACAATTTCATCAAAGATTTTTTACAAGCAGCCTAGCATTACTGGTTATATCTTATTATTAAGGTAAGCATTCTTCAAAGAACTGTATGATTGGAATCTCTTCCAGATACATAGTGACAGGCTATTTGCTGGCTGCAGTGAGAAGAGTCAAAATGAAAACAAAAATACAAACACGCTTTTTTTCCCTCGTCTTTATTGATTTAGACTCCAGAGCTACAGCCAAAAATAGTGCATCTGTAGAAAATTACCACACATGCTATCAATACAGCATCATCGCACGTTTAGAATCGTAAGCACTTGACAAATCGCAAAGGGAACATTCAATCTAACATTTTGGCAATGCAGCCCATGAATAGCGAATACAGGGAGAAGGATTTTTTTTCCTGCAAGAAGAGATATGTCTGAACAGGAATGAAAAGCCTCTGTTAAAAAGTGAATTCCAGTCAGCATGGAAAACTCATGCTGGCTCATTCAAGACATCAACATACACTGCTGGAAACTTTGTGTGGAATGTCAGATGGTACACAGAAGCTACAACTCTGCTACAGGTACAACGCCGTCTTCAGCACTTTGTATGCCATCGAGATGGTCACTGCATACCCAACTGCCCAAGACAAGCCTCTGCCAGGCTGGGGAAGAGGGATCAAGTATGCAAAAGTGTGAGCGATCCTAGCCCCGACGAAGATCCTGAAATGCAGCAAGGCTGTGTACAGCTCAGGCCCACTGAGAGCATACAGCAGTCCAATGCCAAGAAATGGGACAATATTTTCAAGGTCATTCAGGTGGCCTCTGGGAAAAGAAGCAAAGTTGTTTTACGGTGTTACATTTTGTTGAATAAACCACTTCAAGCATCATTATTTTTCAGCACCTTCAGATCATGCTACTGCTAAGGCCCTAACACAACTGCTGGCTTCCTTTGTGGTGGGGACTTGATTCAGCTACTGAAATGATTTTGGCATGTTCACCTGACATCACTCTGGTCTCTCCTGCTGCACCCACATTTTTAAGCTCCTGATCTTCTGTATGAAAGGTCTTAGTTTTTCCCCAGGATCTTGGTAATATTAAGGACTTACATGAGGTATATGAGCGCACCTGGGTGTGCAAGAATGCAAGGAAAGGCAGGGAATAATACAGATAGCAGCTGGAATTTTCTTGTAGCCTCTCTCAACTGAACATCAATTAACTGGATGACTGTGACTGCAGCTACTAGGCTTCATGGCCCAGATGGTCTATTCCAATCCCATAAACTCAGTTTGCAGTCTCCATAAAGAAAATATGAAATATCCTATATATGAAACATTCTATCAAATCTTCATGAAGTTCAATCTTCCTGAAGAATGTTATTTTTGAGCATCTAACAGGTGTGACAGTTACGCTTTTGGTTCATTTTCTTCACTACTAAGCACTAAAATAGCTGAAAAATGTTTGAAATTTTGAAACCATAATATAATTTACTAAAAATGTGTGTTGAGACTGAACTCCAGATCTTGAAGTATTCTTTCATGCCTCTTCCTAAACCTTCCCTGCTCCCTTTACCTCTTTAAATAAATTATACTTCCAGCCAAATTTATTGATTGAAACAACCTCCTAAGCCTTACTAATTATGTCAAATTTCACAGCCAACTAGAATGAGAACATGGTGCTGTTTTGCAGCTGCTTTCTGAACTCACTTATCATTACAAGGAAACATATTCTCCCACTTTTTTTTCCCCAAAGAGAGTAATGTCTTTTCTATACCCATAAACCAAACAAATTCCAATCACTTATATAGAAGAGAAGCCATGCTAAATCTATGTGGCATTATCTGCTGCCATGAAGCTTGCAAAAATGTTGTGGTTTAACCCCAGCTGGCAACTCAGCCCCACACAGCCGCTCGCTCACTCCCCCCCAGTGGGATGGGGGAGAGAATCAGAAGAGTAAACGTGAGAAAACTCATGGGCTGAGATAAAGACAGTTTAATAGGTAAAGCAAAAGCCGTGCTGGCAAGCAAAGCAAAACAAGGAATTCCTTCACTCCTTCCCATGGGCAGGCAGGTGTTCAGCCATCTCCAGGAAAGCAGGGCTCTATCATGCATAACAGTTACTTGGGAAGAAGATGAAATGCTGTAACTCTGAATGCAACCCCCGCCCTTCTTCCCCCAGCTTTATATGCCGAGCATGTCATCATAGGCTATGGGATATCCCTTTGGTCAGCTGGGGTCAGCTGTCCCAGCTGTGCCCCCTCCCAGCTTCCTGTGCACCCCCAGCCTGCTCGGTGGTGGGGTAGGGTGAGAAGCAGAAAATGCCTGGCTGTGTAAGCACTGCTCACCAGTAACGAAAACATCCCTGTATTATTGACACTGTTTCCAGTACAAATCCAAAACACAGCCCCTTAAACAGCTACTCTGAAGAAAATTAACTCTATCCCAGCCAAATCCAGCACAAAAAGAAAAATATAGTAAACTTCCATTAAGAACAATTGTTCTGAGGAAAAAATGGATGCTGCAACACCAATAGAGTAACTAGAACCAAGCTGACTTACTAGGTCTCAGGAAGTCTGAACAACTCTGAAAACAGCAACACAGGATTTATAACACAGTGTTTTAAAAATGTAATCTGAGTTAATGACTCTGTGAGGTGGTTGTCATTTCTCTAATGTAGCAATTTGAGTTAAAGGGGCATCTGGTCATAAAGTTCGCACTGACTTAGTTATCCCTTTAAAATTTACAAAAAGAAAGGAATCACTCCTCACCAAAAAGCGCCCATTTTTATGTAACAACCAGCAAATCAAACAACTAACAACTCCCTATACCACTCAGGGGGAGAAAAGGAAAGTTCAGATCATCTTTACAGCCCACTGAGATTAGACTCTTCTTTCTGAGATTTTAATCCAGAAGAGACATATAGAATTATACTAGTCTTCATGGAACCACAACTCTATCCCAGCCAAAACCATGACAGTCATCTACATTTGCAAGGATGCGCTGTTCTGAAATCAGAGCTGATACGTATTTTTAAGATCTTCCCTAATGGTGGTTTAAATGAGAACAGTTCATTCACATTCCAAGTTTTTGGTATAAATATATATATAGCAAATAAACTGTTAGCTTCATTAAGGAACAATGATATGGAAAGCATTCCATTAAAGCTTTCCTTGTTAGCACAGGTGTATCAAATCTCTAAAGTTATGACTTTAGAGTAACTGAAAATTTTGCCATCAGCTAAATAAAATTAAATAAGCTGCAACATTTAGCCCATGGAAATACAGCTCACATTCTGCCATGAATCTTGCAAAACAAAATACATACACCGCAGGTTGCATGCTGCCATACTATTAATAAGCATTCTTCCACAAGGCTGGTCAACTCTCCTGTACAATTGACACATCAGTGAGTAACCTCGTTTCAATCCAGCAAAAAGAGCACAGGCTTTGACTCCCATTCGGTTAGATTTGCCAGGTTAATGCCCTCATTACAACTCTAGACTTCTATGACTTTAACATAGGTTTACTCCTCTTCCCTCTGTTACTTCCTCTACACTTTAGGAAAAGATGCAACAACAACTGGTGTTCAAATTATATAGAAAGCTGATTTACACTACTTTATACTAAATTAACTTACGGTCATATTTTGCAATCTTCTCACCACTTCCCCCGTGCATACAGGATACTATCCAAGAGTTAGCTATTATAACCAGACAATGACTTATTATTTTTAGTATGCATGCTGACCACTTGAATGTGGAATGGTTTGTTCATTTAGACAAATTAATCTATTAGATTATTACATAAAGCAAAACACACACAGGCTTGCCAAAGAGGATGGGGTGAAATTAATTCCTTGATTTAGTATTATTCTGCTATTTTAAATAATTTTTAAAGGCTCCTATGCATTACCTCCGTACACGTTCAACATCTGGATCAGTCCGCAGATATTTTTTAGCATTCTCGCCTTTACCAAATGATGCTGTATCTTCTGCATTGGCAAATGCCTATTTCAAATATAAACATAAGAGACATTAGAAGCCAGAATGTTTCTTCTAGTTGAGGCAGCTTGCTATAAAGGTCACTCTTTTTACTAATGCCTCTATAACCTCACATAACTTACCTGAAGTTAAATGCACAGGGAATAATGTATTGTTCACTGCATTACTGTTTTCTTGAGCTTACCCTGTATGTAGCTTGTGTGGTGACAAATTACTGTACTTTACGCAGGTTGATAAAGCCTTCTCATAAGACAGACAAGCATGGCAGATGACTGACGCTCAGTCTGAAGTAATGCCAGTGGGCTGAAGAAACATAGGGACCTGGAAGGTAGAACTACTGTCCGTGCTGCCTAAGTCTCTTTTTCACTATTCTTGACAAATTACCTGAGAGCCCTTTTGGAACCCTTCCTTCTTCAGAAGTCTACACAACAACAGCATCCAAGAAACTCATCCCATCCTCATTTATGAGGATAAGTTTCTCCCTTTCCTCTTAGGTACAAATTTTTCCACTTATATGACCCGTTATTACCTCCAAATACTGTAAGACACTATTTGAAAATAACATTTAGTTCTGTTAGTGCGGACTGCAGTAGATCTCTCCGTGCTGACACATGGTAACACATGCATTCTGTGGACCATTCAGGCTACGCAGGCTTAAGTCAAGAAATCCTTTTGATTTTAGGAGAGCTACATGATTGCTTTCTGAGGCAGCCTTGATCCCTTTCTGTGAAATATCCTTGGCCTAAAAATTCTGGAGACACGTTAACAGTATCAGCATCAGCAACACTTTACCTTCTCTCGGTCCACTACCTGCTTTCCTCCATTTTTTCTTAACATTTTAAAGGCTTTTTAATATTAAATAGGAAATAAAAATGACTTTATTAATTTGTCTATTTATAATATTACTGTCCATCATAAGAAAACCAAATACTCCAAAGTAATTAAGGGTCTATTGTCACCTGCACACATATGGATCATAATATGGTATGAGCGTTAATACAGGACACTATTGGATCCACACATAGGACCAATACAGCTGATGTGCTTTCACAAGAGCAAAAGGAAGTAAGGTTACAACACAGACATCTGGGTCCTATTTTGAACATACAGGACAGGCTGTGTGTTCTACTACACTCAATTTTCAGCTGTGTCAAAGACCTAGGAGCTATCAGAAACCAGCAGTAGCTCAAATGCTGTGCTATTAGGACTTCATGAACCACAAAACAGTTCAGCTGGGTTCTCTTGCACCCAGCAGGAACAAAAAGCAGCATTTCAATTAAGGGACTGCAGCAAAATCCTTGAAGCACACACCGTCTTGCAGAAGCAGATCTCACAAGAAGAGCCATATGGGGCAAACTCAGGGCTCTTTCAGCCCAGGACCAAGTGTTACCACCAGTGGCCGTGAGCAATGCCAAGAGAAGACCAAGAACAGGTCAATGACAACACGATGCTTCCCATGAGCACTCTCTCCTAAGCTAGATGCAGCCTCTGCATTATTTAGTAAACCTCAGTGGCTTCTTGTGTGAGAAAGAATGACTGATGAAGTGGAGCTTTCATATACTTATCTAGCCTACACATCAATCCATGTAAATTTTCAGCTTGACTCTCGTTCTAGAAAAAAAATAATATTTTTTTTTTTTAGATAATGACCTACCTGCAATGGGAAGGGTAAAACAATCAGGGAATGTAAAGAGCTTTAGAATTACTGGATGAAAGGGTTATAGATGCATAAAAATCCACTTCATATCTCCTCTTCTGACCCTACTAGTTGGTTATTCATATAACATATCACATTTTATTTACTTTATAAATTGGGTACCATGGACACCAGCTTTCTGCAGAAGACAGTGGAAATTACAGTTATTAAAAACTCTTATTTAAAAATAATAGAAATGTTTTAGAAGGGTAGAGTAAGTCAAATGCAAGTGTAAGATACAGTCCCACATTTATCTCATAATTAGGTTAAAGATGTCATCCATTTGAGACCAGCAAAGCACCATGCCAAAAGCAGAATATCGTTAGAGGAGGGAGGAGGAGGAAAAAGAACAACACCAGTATTTGAAAGCTGAAAAGAAAACACCTGTGATATCTCTGTATTTCAATACAAATTTCTATCTATCCTACCAGACAGTATTCCTAGTTTCTTACCTTTCTTGTGATTCTGAAGTATGCTGTTATAAGACTCATTAGCATCATTTTTAGAAGAACAATAGTTGTGTAAGTAGCATAAGCCCGGAAGACTTCATTGTCAATTAACTGGGTCAATTTAGCCATTTCTCCACTTCTCACTGACGACCTTTAAAAAACATTAAAGTTAGGCTGAAATCAGAGCAATTCAAAGTTCTGACAACAAGATTGTCAGAATAGCCCTTTTTTTTTTTAGCATTGCTGCAATGACAGCACAATTTTGCCACTGTGAAAAGTTAATTTTCAAACAGATTTATTTTTACAATGGCATAATATAATACTTTAAGATGAGAAGTTTTATTATAATTTAATATTTCACTTCCATTATATCTGCTTATTAAACTGTCAAAGTATAAACCACCAAAATATTTAATGTAATTGCAGAAATAAAATGTAGTCACAGAAATCAGTACACTTTTAAAATAACACAAGGAGTTAGACCAATTTTAGACCAATTAATCTGAACTTGTGAATTTCCCTAAGCAGTTACCAGGATAGAAAGAGTGCAATGACATACTATACATACTATAGTGTTTAAAAGAGGAAAATTAGTATTGCCTACCTTTTTTTTTTCTTTTTTTGGTAAAATGACACAATTATAATTGCAGTTCAGCTTTCAAACTAACCAGCATCTTCCCACCCAGCAATAACTTGTCATCAACCTGAGTTAAACACGCATTTTTCTCCTTCGAGACCTTGTTCTTAAAAATTGCTTTTACCATGATTCAAAGATTAAGTTGGAATGACAAAAAGCAGAGGACTATTTATGCTTTTATCATGGGAGGTTTAAGCTAATGAACTCTCTTTCCAATGAGACCGTACCAAACCCACAAAGCTATGGAGGTGGTACCTTTATATCAACACCATAAAGTTAAGAATGTGATGAGCACTGAATGCACATAAAATAAAAAGCACGTCCCCTTGCACATTCAATTTGTGCTCTGCATGGAGCAAGGCTTTTGCCTCACCAAGTGCTTCAATAGCGCCGGTAGTGAGTAGGAATCCATAAAACTAGTATGCCTTAGCTTCACTCAAGACCAAAATAAATATATTTTTTGTTATAGTTAACTTCATTATTTCCTATTATATAATTTTAACAATAGCAATAAAAAGTCAATAGTAATAACAACTTGATCACAGCTCTACAATCTCTCATCTTGCTTTCAGCACAGAGTCACTGCCAGCTATAGCCAAACAAGGGCAACTGGACAAGACCTGAGCAATAGACGACTATTGCCCTGAAGGCACATCCTGGGAGGGAAGGTGGGCAGGATGGAGGTAAGCAGCTGTTTGCTCAGTGAAACAAATCTAGCCTTGCCTGGACCTGTCTGGCTGTGGTGATGGGATTTTGCTCCCTCTTTTATCCTTTCCAAAACAGTGCTTGGCTCACCAGGTCAAGCACTGGGTCTAGGAGTTACGAGAAATTCAGTGTAACTTTCTTTCCTCTCACTTCACAGTAAAGCATTTCTCAAGGTAATCAGGAATTCGGCAAGGATTTTTCTCAACAGTTTCTATAGAACCTGTGTAGTTTCACACAACAAAAAAGAAAGGAAATCCGTGGCTTCAGAGCATTTTTCCTTACTGGAATTTAATGCCATAAAAATATGTATATTTACGCACACCGGAAAATATATCCGAGACCTACACAAAGTCACAAGGCTCTGTTCACCAGTGTCCCTGTGTGCTTCCCACTGGAGCCACACCACGTTTATCCATTTTCCCTACTTCTGGGGTTGGCCCTCCCGAACTCTCATGAAGCCCAGGCCTTGCCTTCACCATGAAAAGGAAAGACTGAAACTTTACCAAAGACAAAGAATTCACAGTTTTAACACCAGCAGAAGAGCCAAAATAAACCCCACATACTAAAAGAGCACAGAGCTTGGGAGGGACAGATGACTGCAAACGGCCTGATGTGCAAACGTCGTACCTCTCCGCGGTGCGAACGCAAAACCCGGGCCTGGCAAGTGCACAAGCCTAGATCCCCTGTGAAGGGCCTCAGAAGGAAAAGGGGGGGAAGACAGGTGAGCTGCTGTGCCCCGGGCGGCGCCCCGCCCTGCTCCCGGCCCCACGCCGCCCGACCCGCAGCTGCCATCACCGGTATCGGCACCGGCCCTTTGCCGCTCGCTCACTATAACGCGGCTTTCCAAAGCGCGCTCACAGCACACCTGAGCTATCGCCCACCGCCCCGCTGCAAGCGACGCGGCCGGGCGAGCGCGTCCCGCCGCCGCCGCCGCC
>VZTV01059061.1:0-12478 GCA_013400875.1 Anhinga rufa | reverse complement strand
GCTATCAGGACATGTCTTTGGTCTGCTTACTCCAGTATCTTCAGTTATTTTCCTAAAGTTGTGCATTGTTTTTTGGTGAACATTTATATTTTCATTAAAAATTATAAAATAATAGAATGAGAAAATTCTATTAAAAACTACTGATAATAACTATAATTACTCAGTTAATCTCTTCTTTTCTTTGTAAATGGCCAGATTACTTACTTTGATTGTCACAAATGCTGAGAATTGATTAAACTCACCCAGTAGCATCTTGCTCTCTGTGGGTTGCTTGCGAACTTCCTGCAGTAATTATTCTTTCTTGAAAGATATATTTTTATAATTCGCTCTTTACTTTATGTGAGGCTCATTCAAGTCAGAGAATATTGTTTCTTCTCCAAGACAGAAAATTTTGTAAACCAATAAAGAGATTCAAGAAGGCTATCTTAATACCTTGACAGAATACTCAAACAAATCCATATTAACAACATTCTTTGTCAGATCATATCCTTGCTCATCTTGCTGTTTGTTCTCTTTCCACAACAGTTCTTAGAAACCAGTCACACAAATGTTCACAAACAGCATAAAACAAAAAGTCTGGAAAACACGATGAAATCAGATTAACAGATTTTCTTCAGAGAAATGTTTACAAATACTCTTTTCCAGCTATCTATCCATTTCTTGAAACAAGAAAATACAGAATGAAGAAGTCGAAGCTCTGTCTCTTTCTCCTCATGTTAAAATTTTATTTTAAAATACATTTTAAAAATAAAATTTCAGTTTACTGACATAACCAGAGGGGATGTTTTTCTCAGTATTTTGAATTTCCACTGAAATCATGGTCTGTACAGTTACATATATCATCTGATCAAGAATATATATAGTGATCACAGTGGTATATGATTAAAAGCATTGCAAAATGTGTACATAAATATATGTTCACAATTCATGCTGTGTAATTCACACAAGTAAGATAGTGGTAATCTGCTCCTTCACTGGTCAACATTATGAACATATTGAAAATGTTGCTGTGAAATATGAGATACAGATACCATAAAAAGATAATAAATCCCAAAGAAGAAACAGAATATAAAGAAAATAATAAAATCTGAGTGAATTATATAGCATGAATACTAAAAATTAACTATTTTAAGAAAATCTGGAAACCAGCTTTTTTTTTTTTTTTTTTTGCTTAAGCTTTTTGTGAATAGTTGTGCATAATGTTTTTTAAAACCAAATTTGAATGTTTAATATCTTTATTTTTAGTTTGGATCATGTTGTGTTTGCTCTATATGTAGATTTTTTATGTGACTCATTTTCTCAGATCTATGAAGATTATCTCTTAAGACTGTAGGAGATAATTTTAATAACTACTTGTTATCAATGTCCTCTGTCAGTTGTGATAGGTAATGCCACCTTTGTTGATTACACAGCGGATGCAAAGCATAATCAGAGGATTTTTAAGCCAAACCAAATGTTCTTATTAAAAGTTTCAGAACTTTTCATTCATTAGTATCAGTCATAATAAGGCAGTGTATCTTATAAAAACACACTTTATTTCTAGTGAGTTGATTGAATTATATGCTTTTTTCAGGTAGCACAATGACTTTATCCAGGAGAAAAGAAAACAATTTTGTTCTTATTGAATAACTGAAAAGCTTAAAAATGAAACAATAAAATAAATGAATAATTTAAAAATTAAAAAAGGTCTGTAGCTGTTGGACAATATGATAGGAACACTAGCAATCACAGGCTTTTCCAAGCATAAGCTAAGTGTGAATAACACTATAAGAACCAGAAGATATAGGAAGCAGATTTGAAACATTTATCTCTGCCATATAGCTTTCAAAATAGCCTTTTGATACATTTCAAAGCAGTTTTGAAACTATGCATGTACCTTTATCCCCATTTCCACAGTTGATTCTTGGCCCTCATTTAACACTATTAATGTTTCATACCTTAAATAGAAACTTCCACTCCATCATATGTCTTCCTCTAGAGACCAAGAGAGTCTTCCTCCTTTCCTTTCCTCAGACATTTCCTCATTTTCAGCTGAAATAACAGAGTTTATGCTGTATGTGATAGCATGCAGAAAAGAAGTAGGAGTACCACCACCAAAAACTATCTCCCACTAAATCGTTCAATGGGGCAAAGGAGACATCATTTTTCCAACCCTTCAGCAAACACACCTGAAAAACCTACAGGACCAAAAGGACAGAAATAACAGGCAGGCACTAATAAAACAGTTTATGAATAAAGCTGAGCAGAAGCTTTGTTCACCATTCTCATTTGTTCCAGAGAGATCCAAAGACCTTTAATATGGATTTATATCCCAATATAAGAGGATGATCAGAAGGTTAGGCTGAATTATAATTTGAAGCCTAGAGCTGAAACAGTTTTAAGGTCTTTGATTCCAGTCCAAGGTCTTAACCTTTAGTCTGGAAGGGTAGTTCTGGCTGTACTTTCTCCACAGGAGGAACTGCTCATCAGTGAAATGTATAAATTGTTAAAAAGCTCCTTGATGTCATTGCATACATCTAATTCTTTAAAAAAAAAAAAATAATCATGAACATGGACCAGAACTGAGGCATGCTCCAGCTCAGCTACATGATCTGAAAATGAGGATCCAAATCCCTTTAGACACCTACTATTTGATGGGGGAGAATATCTTGTTCAGAAGTACAAATGAAATTGTGACCCTGGTGGTGTAGCACCAGTAAAAGAAAACTAACAGAGAGACAAGAAAATTTTTGGTGTATGTGTCTGTATTCCAAAAATGTTGAATATATATAACTGAACCAAATGGTTGCTCTTTGCAATGTTTTTTTTTGTGAAACATGATTGGTATAGCATATTTTGGAAACAATTACACCCCAAATACAGTCAACTATTGAGCTGACAATGTACAACTTTCCATTCCATAATATGTTGAACAATGGTTTGATTTTTCCTCCCTTTTTTTTAAATGAAGGTAACAAGAGATATCCTTTCCCAAGTACTTCAAAGTTACATTGGACACAGGTGGTCAGAGATGAGCAAAACATACTGAGCAAAAAAAGCCACTGATAAAGTCAGAAATCAGTCAGACTGGTGATATTTTAAAGTGGGAAGACAAAATTCAGGATCTGAGCATCTCCCACATGAACTTATCTGTAAAACCATGAAGACAATTGTTAACACTGAATAAAAGATTGTAGAACTCTCAAGGATACAGCAAACATCTAACAGCTGCTTCCATCTCATTCACTAATCTACAGGTGTACAGATGCACAATATTTCTGAAGCAAAAGGAAACCATTACAATATCCAAATTAATTATCCTAACATTTTTGCCTAACAGGTGAGAAAGTTAGCTTTTAAAATAGTATGATACATCTACAGTCAGGGTGCATCACATCATATTCATATGTTCAGCATTATTCTACGAGAAAAAAGATCTAATCATAATATTTAGTAGCTGTTTTATTGGTTTGTAGAATTAGATTCATTTGTGAATAAAAGAAAACAGTCTAGTTGATCATCCATTTTGGGAATACTTTTTCAGGTATTTGACTTCTAACAGTTTGATTGAACTAGTGTTCTTAAAATTCTAAATGCAAAGCCTTTTTAAATGCCAAAAAAACCTCTATTATGTATTTTGAACTACTGTTCTTCTCTTTCCTACTTTTAAATGTCATTTAGTGGGAGTTCATATGATTAAAAATGGTACTGGGAAGCATTTTGGCAAAACTATTTATTATTTGTTTTCTCTCCAGTGAATATCCCTGCAGAAAGTAGGGAGTAACATCTTATTTTCTCTAGACACATATTTCAAGTTGATGTTTGGGGCTTTCAAAGGCTACAATTTCCAGGACCCCCTTATTTTCTAGGATACTTTAAGTAGCAAGGCACTCATTTTCTAAAAAAAAAAAAATTGGTTTCCAGTTTTTATGTAGAAAAATATATTTGATGTTCTTTGAAAACCACTGTGAGACTTCAGAGTGTGTCACTGACATCTACCAGAAGCAATGGTGTAAAGAGCCATTATGCAAGCGTAACACTTAACTGCTTCAAGAACTGGGAAAGGGAAATAATAGAAGCCTAGCTTTTCAAAAAAACATTCCCACAATCATCGTTCACATGAAACATTATGAATCAGTGCATAACACACTAGTGGTGTGATACACTATTTCTGTCCCACACCCTCTGCTACACAAATAATAAAAAAAATCAATTAAACTCATGTTTTCAAACTGTTTTGTTTCTTTGAGCAGTGCCTGAAATTCAGATCTTTCTCTGTGGGTTGGCAAATTCATCGCAAGTAGTATTCTGCTTCTTTGTTTTTGCTTCTGGGCATAGGCAACAAAATTACACCTGTCTGCAGAACAGTGTTTGCATTGGTTTGAAAGAGTTTTCATCAGAGCAAACTGACAGAGCCATGATCCAGCACAGGAGGCTTCAAGCACACTGCTTTTCATTGTATTTTTATAATATTCATAATATTACTAAAATAAATTATTTGGTTATTGAAGATTTGTTCCCTGTTCCCACCAGTAATTCACACCTTAGTAAGTCTTTATCTTTAGCTCTCTAGACATATTTCTGCTAGACAGAGAACAACGGTCTTGTCACCTACACCCTTACATCCACAACTTCCCTCTAAGGATAAGAACATGCAAAGAACACCATACAGGAAATTAGGATTCAAAACTAAGCAGCAGATTTATATCTGTTTTTCTGTAATTCATAGAAGGGCTACTTCATCTTACTATTTTTTTTCTAAAAAGCCTAAAGTTTTCTCTCATTATATCGGCTGTTTTTTTTTAACATTTAGCAGCAATTTTTTTTTTCCTTTTTTATGATACTTTTAAAACCTGGATCAACATAACTACCTTTTCACGTGTTTAAATTTATATAAATGGTGCTGACATTAGTTTTATTGGCAGAGAAAGGAGCTGTGATAACTTGTATTCCCTCAGTGGATATAAATGTATATGGTAGATCTCTTAGTGAAAAGAGAGCAGAGGGCAAAACACTTGAGATACAAATATATTAAGAATCAGGTAAATTCTTCAGTTAACAGACAATTAAAATTAGTAATTTTTCTAAAGTGACTGATACCAAACTTCTTTCAGAATGTGCCTTTAACAAGAAAAGGGATATGAATTATCCAATCTTGCCCACACTTAAAGAGATAAACTAGTAGATAAACTAATAGAGCATTAGCTTAAGCTAGTTACTCAAATATAATCAAATATATTAGAAAAAAGATCTTTTCTTCCAATATAAATATGGTTACTCTAGGGGGTTTCTAGGTTTTTTTTTTTTGGTTGATTGGTTGGTTGGTTAGTTGGGTTTTTTTTAACAATCTATTAGGACAGGGTTTTTTTACACCCTATATCAAAAGACTTGTGCTGAAACAAACAAATAAATTTTATAATCTTCATCAGGTCTGACAATATATTGAAAATCTTTTTTTATAAATATTCTTACTGAAGGTCTAGAAGGACAAGCCTGAACAGGCTCAGCATCTACTCTTTTGGAAAGGTGAAAATATCACACAGGGATATTATATATATATATATGTGTGCCTGTGAACATGGGAGGAGAATTGTAGATTTTCTCTAGCAGGATTGCAGAGAAATCTGAGCAGAAGAATAAAAATGTTTTTATGCAAGCTTGGAAATCACCCTTGATTTCCTTTTAATGAAAAAAACGAACCATATTTTGTAGAATACTGCAGATGATTATCAATTTTGTTGCAAGTAAAAAGGCTTTTCTCCGTTCAAATAACCTGCATTGTAGACTAACTCAGCAGAAACACAACTCATCGCTGATGGTGTGATGGAACTTCTACCATTCCTTCTTTATTCAGAGCTGAATATGCATTTCATATTTTATCTTTTGTGCAAAACAGTACTGTAATGATTGCAGGTTCTTTTTTGCTGAAAGTCAGAGCCCTGGATGCACCACGTGTCTCTACAGCCTCTCCCAAAGCCAGGATGGGCATGGCAGAGCTTGCCTCTGCTTGCAGGGGTACCATGGACTGCACCTGTATGCTTGAGGGCACTGCCCTACTGGCCATGTGTCATGATCCACTGTTGGGTTGCACAGTTTGGCAGAAGCTGAGCCCCCTTGCTTTCTAACCGACCTCAGAGAATTCTGGGTGGCTAGGGGCGGCTGGGCTTAACTTCTGAGCGATGCTCAATTGGATGTGTTATCGTGACCAGGTTTGTTGTGTTCTCGGGAACAGAATTAAGCCTCAAAACGGAGTCAAGTGCCAAGTCGCTTTATTTGGCCGCCAACAAGTACGCAAGAGAAAAGGAGAGAAAGAGGGAAAGGAAAAAAAGGAAAGGGAAAAGAGAGAGAGTGAGAGTTACAATAGCTACCACCGTGGATCTGCGGCGTCCCGTCAGTCCAATGTCCCTTCAGTCCGGTGGGGGAACGTTCCAACTGGGCTCCGCTGGTCCCGCCTTTTATAGCGTTGTCCCGTTGCAACAGTCCATGAGCTGGTTTGCATAGCCACACCTCCCGCTCGGCAGCGGGGCGCATGCGCGGTATCGTCACCAGAGGGTACTTGATGGTTCCAGAAGATTCCAGAGGGGCCAAGCCCCCCTCCCATGTGTTGTAAGATGACCCTGGGGCCAGGCCCACCTGCAGAGGGCTGGGCCTATGTGCTCTGAGACAGCAAGATATAGCCATATACATGTTCCTGTTGGGTGGAACCTCCTTAGTTGTCGTCGTGGTGACGCCTTGGCAGTCAAGCCATTCTGCTGGCAATGTTGAGACAAATTTCTAGTCCCTTACACCATGCTGCCACCCCCAGCTCCCTGCTCCCCAAACCCTGTGGCCCAGCCTGCTCTTGCTGCTGTCTGAGGATTCTGCTGCAATATGTGAAAACCTAAAATATGTGGCATCCTGTGATGCCTGATGTTTTATAATAGCACTGAACTACCAATACACAGCTCAGTGCATGACAAGGGAAAAAAAATAGCATCAAGCTGGGGTGGGTGTGCACCTTTAGTACATGTCAGCCTCTACATGCATATCCAGTGTTTTTTTTAAGACACCAGGATGAAGCTTAAAAGTGAATATTTTTAAAAAAAAATCATTATGTAAATAGGAAATTAACTGATCTGAGAAAACATCATGCTCACTTTCATTCCTGGAACTTCTTCCTAAGAGCAGCATGGGTGACTTTATCCATAGCTAAGCAAATAGCAAAAAGATTGTTTTCTTTCTGCTCTGTCCAGATTGTTGTCCCAAGTGATGATGATCATTGCAAAACCTTAATGGTCATGTAGACAATTACATTTTTGTATTGGGTGTGGCTGGGATGGAGTTAACTTTCCCCATAGCAGCCCCCAGTGCTGTGCTTTGTATTTGTAGCTAAAGGGTGTTGATAACACACCAGTGTTTTGGTTACTGTTGAGCAGTGCTTGCACAGCATCAAGGCTGTCTCTCCAACCCCAGCCCAAAGGTCGGTAGGCTGGGGTGGGCAACAGGTTGGGAGGGGCCATAGTCAGGATAGCTGACCCCAACTGACCAAAGCCATATTTCATACCATATGATGTCATGCTCAGAAATAAAAAGGTATGAGAAAGGAGGAGGAGGGCAGGCATCTGTCTTCCAAAGCAACTGCTATGCGTACTGAGCCCTACTTCCCAGAAAGTGGCTAGATGTTGCCCCCTGATGGGAAGCAAAGAATAAATTTATTTTCTTTCTTATGCTTCCATATGTGGCCTTTGCCTTTATTAAACTGCCTTTATCTTGACCCACGAGTTTTTCATCTTATTTTGTTGCCCTGTCCCACTGAGGAGTGGAGTGATAGAGTGGACTGGTGGGCACTTGGCAGCCAGCCAAGGTTAACCCACCACACCAGTGCAAACCATGTTATTCAAAACTGCCTTGCACACTGAAATAACCAAATTATATATCAGCATGGGAAAGAGGGTCAAGAAAACAAGGCCAAATATGAAGTTATGAAGGGAATGATCTTTTTCCAATACTTTTAAAGCAATAGAGGCAGAAGACACAAACACAAAAACAAACAAACAAACAACAACAACAACAACAAAAAGAAACAAAATACCCCTAAAAAACCCCAATCCATAAAGCAGAAGAAAGCAAGATTTGGTGGGTGAAGGAGCAGGAGGCAACAGATAAGATGGAAAATCGAAGAGAATGACTCTGGACTTCCTTAAGAAATCTAATGTGAGCAGAAAGAGCAGGTGAGGACAATCAGGAAGCAGAGGCAGAGATAGGTGTACTGGTGTTGTTATTCTGCCTACAGCTGTATGTCTCCTGTCCTCTTTGAAGTGTAATTGTTTTACAAGCAGAATTCTATGCACTATATACATCAGATTCCATGAGTTCTTGAGAAATAAACTGTGAAATAAGGTTGAGTTTGCTAAAGTTGACGCTCAGGTTTTTGTGAGGATACACATTGATGTTAGACATGACTAAGCTACATAGTAGCTTGTCCCATTTTTATGAAACCTTTACAACAGCTATTTAATTTTTCCTTTGACTATATTTACATGCAGTCGTCTTTTGTATTCTGAGGCTGTGGGTTCTCACATCTTTTCAGTCTTCCCTTCTAAAATTCAATTACATACTGCTTCTCAGACTCTTTTCCAACACTTTCTTTTCAGCCTCCTGCTGACTTAAAATGGCATTGTTGCAGCACCTTCAGTTATCTTCACTTAAATTCACTCTTTCTTTTACAGAATTACTTTTCAGTTCACTTCTGTAAAGCAGAGATGTCCATCTCCTTTTTGAATTTTTAAATATAACCTTTAAGTTTCATGCTGAGTTTTGACAAGCACAACTGGATGTGCATGAGAAAGCTTCAATGCACTAAGCATGCCCATCCTAGAATGAATCTTAGATGCTGCTCAGTTTAAAGTATCTTTGGGAAATCTTGTAACCACATTGTACTGCTAAAATTCAACACCTCTGCAAGATGAGAAACTTTATGAAGCTTAGAAGTTGTTCTTTTTAATTTTTCAAGTTTCAAGTCTGTTAGAGAATATTTTCTCCTAGTGGATGTACATTTGGTTTCCTTTAAATCAGTATTGTCTTATTTTGGCAAACCATATCTATTTGGCCAAAATGATCCCTTTTCATGTTCTTATTGGTATTTATTGTTTTATCTGTAAATGACAATGTACTCTGATTTTTTTGCAAGTTTCGGCTTTTGTTTTTTTATTGTTTTTTTTTTCCATTTTTGTAGCAAATACAGTAGAAACACTATCCAGCTAATTGTGCGCATGATGAAGCATCTGAATTCTTTTATGTTTTAATCTAATGGTCCTAATTGAGACATTAAATTCTGGAGGAAAAGCTTGCTTCCTGTTAGTCCTCTTATTGTGAATTTATTTTCTGTGCTCTGTAATTTGACATCTATATCTCTCATATCTTTGTATCTTACCTAGTATCTGAAGTATGTATAACACAATTCAAGCTCAGTTAAGAATACAATAAGGGGTTTCAATGATGAAAAATATTGCACAATTTTGCATCTTTGTCTGACAATCTAAATCAATAAACCAACTGGTGATTTCAGTTGTCATGTTCTAGAGTAAGAGTTGGTCTTTTTTTTTGTCATGGGATTGTAGCAACCATTGCCTTATGCAATGAATACCAACCACCTCCTTGGAAAACAGTGGTCTATGTTAATTTTAAAATATTAAATTTTCATTTCAGTTTTCTTTCATGCTGAAGAAATAATTGGGCTTCCCAAATAGACCTATTTTCTTTAGTTTACTCTTCCATTCTTGCCATAACTGCCTTCCACTTTCATGTTAAAACTTCTTAAGAATTTTTTTCTGCTTTTCTTTATATTTTCTTAATAAGTGGCTGGAATCATAGTTTTCCAAAAGTACTTTTAAAATATAGCTCAGCAGACTTTTAGTTACATTTTGTCTTGTTTGAGGTAATTCTTTTGCACTCCCCAGGCACTGACTGCAAAACAGAATTTCTTTAGCTGCCCTGAAGCACATGGACATGTGTAGAATTTTGTGAAGAAAGATTAAAACCCCAAGAGAATTTGTGCTTGTCAGATAAAAAGCAATAGATATACCTGAAAACAAATTTTAATGTAAGAATGATTAAAACTTCCAATAAAATTAAAATGTTGACTATATCTGTGTAGCTTTACTATAACTTGCCACTTTTCAAAGATAATGTTATTTTTAGAAATTTTGTATTCATCTGTACCTGAATCTTTATTAGCTAATCTGAGACATTTCAGTCATGGTGAAAATGGGATCAGTTGTTAATGCCTAACTAAGCAGTTTATTTCCATCCATTGCAGTTGAACATCCCTCTCTCTCCCCCAGTTCCCACACCTCTCTCTCCTCTTTTTCACTCACTCCACTCAACCTTTCCTTTATCCCTCATTTATTAACTTTTTATTTTATAGAGGATTTTCATTTAACTAAAGATAGCCAGAAGGATTGAATAGATGAATTATTCTAGCTCTCCCGAGTGGTAATTTCAACTTTTTCTGTTGGTATAGGGCTGCATCAAAAATGTTGCCCAATAGGTTTATTTTGAACCTCCTGGCATGAGGAGTACAGAACATGATATATTACTACTTTAAAGAGAATTTAAAGGAAATATTGGTGTTCTCAGAGATTAAAATGCCAGCTACAGCAATAGCCACAGAATAAAGCTTGATACAGCAGAGTGACATATACTCATGACTAAACTCTTAGATAATGGTCAATAATAGTTCAACAGTTCTATTGTATCAACTAATACAAAGATAGGTGAACAAACGAAGCATGGGGGGCAACAGATATGATAGGACACAGCACTAAAATATGAATCCATTGATGTAGACAAGATTCTGAAAAAAATTCTCCCCAACTGCAGAGATCTTTAGTGCCGTCCAGTGAATCCTCAAGACTACCTGTAATTCTACCTACTGCCTCACTCGATATGAACTAACTTCTAGATTAGGCCTTTCTTCTACTGGACAAAAGTCACTCAGAGACAGTTATTCTTTTGAACAACTTGCTAAATTGCTACATGTTTTTGACTGGACTTAAAAGGCCCAACATTTTATGTAATGCTTTAGCCTACAGCTAAGCAGTTATTCTCAGGAATACTTCAACTCTCCCCACTTTCATCCTCCCACTGCACCACTGCCCCTTTTCCACTTAGGTGAAAAAAATTAGCTTTAAGCAGATCTAAATTACTATAAGAATGGTATTTTAGCAGTTTATGTACATTTATCAATGCATTTTATTAATATGCTTTCGGAGGTGTTCCACAACAGAGAAGTATATATAAATAGATGTGGTGACAATGAGTAAGAAAGAAATTGAGAAAATAAATGAATGAAAAATGTTATTACCAAAAAGGTCAATAAAATGGGCACTGGTGACAAGAAGCACTGGTATAGTTTAGGAGACAGATGGCATTTTCAGTTTTGTGGTTTATATCTGAAGGTGTCATTACCTTTCAGGACAGCTACAATTGTCTGTGAAAAACTGATTATAGCAAAAAGTTTTTCCTATTTACAGGCTTGAAACAACATAGACCTAGTAAAAGTTCATATCAGCACGTATATGAAGACATTTATATGTATATAGAAGCATGTATATTCGCTTCTTCATCATGCATGGAATAAGACATTCTTTAGTGGTAGTTCATATATTCCCATTTTATAGCTACATCAGAAGAAAAAAAAGAGGAAATAGGTGAAGTAAGGGAGGGCTGTGAATGTTATAGATTGTAGCAAAACTGCAGGGAGCCACAGATATGGTTTGTAATTGGGAACTAAAGGAGTAGACTGACATTATACCAAGACTGATACAACTCTAAGATTGAAAGTGAAGAAAACAATACTAGCAACAGACACCACAGACTAAATTGGTTTTATTTACACTGATCTGATTCCTTGTAGGTATGATTCCAATAACAATGTCTGGTCAATGCCAATTATTTCCCCTGATGAACATTAATTAGCAACTGCATACTCTAGTATCTGAGCTACAAGAAATTTCTCCATTTTTTTTCCTTAGTTTTTTAATATAAACAAATTAAACCTACTCTGATTTCTGTGGATAACCATGGGACTGAAGTTATTTGATGAAGATGGTATTTGGGTTTACTAGTAGAAGGATTAGATTCTGCATATTTGATATTTGCAAGGTTTTAATAGTAATTTACACAGCAAAGATGTGATCAAGGGAGATAGCTGTTTAGAATATAGATAATCATGAATTACACAACAATTTGTTTATGGATTATTTTTAATAGAAGTTAATTATGTTCTTGGGTGTGTAAGAATAGACTTTTATAAGCTACATGCTAGAAACCTTTGGATATTTCAAGGGTGTGTATCAAGCACTGGCATGTCATAGAAGAGCTCCAAAATTCTGAGGTTCACACTCATAAAACTTAGCACATAATTAATACATTACATTTTCAAAGTTTCTGGGTACTGGCAGTTCTTTATCCACTGATTTTTGCTCCTAATCTTTTGCCTAGGTGTTATGGTTTCAGC
>VZTV01059053.1:14571-25638 GCA_013400875.1 Anhinga rufa | reverse complement strand
GAAACACAGGAGGTTCTGTCTGATCATCATAGAGTCATAGAATGATTTCAGCTGGAAAGGACCTTTAAAGATCAACATCAGGAAACACTTGTTTACTGTGGAGGCGACTAAGAACTGGCACAAGTTGCCCAGGGAGGTTGTGGAGCCCTTCTCCTTGGAGATATTCAAAGGCTGTCTGGACCGGTCCTGGTTAACTGGCTCTAGGTGGCCCTGCTTCAGCAGGGGTTTGGACCACATGAGCTTCCAGAGGTCCCTGCCAACCTCAGCCAGTCTGCAATTCTGTCATTCTTAGTTCTTTACTTCAGAAAACATATTTGTGCCTAGTTTAGATGAGGTAAACTACCTGGTGCTAAAGGCATGACAATGCAAATCACAGCAAGCTGCTTTATTAAATCCAGTAACAATAATAGCTGGGTGTGTTGGTGACTGATTTACTTACAACACAGTGAATTTTTCTGAATTGTTCATCCCTGCTGCATAGCAGTTTTCTGCTATGAAGCAGACTTCTGCTCAGCAATACAGAAATATATTCTATATGTCATAAAGAAATTAAGCCTTTGTCTCCAATGGAAAAAGCTAGCTGGCTCTTCTGGCATGTTAATATGCCAGATTAAGAAAATACAGGAATCCCAGTGCTAGAAGGAGGAAAAAAAAAGAGGATACTTCATGGCTCTGACATGGAAGTGAAGAAATAGGAAGTGTGAGGAAAAACACATTGCAGATTTTATAGCATGTGAATAACTGAGGTCTGTTAGACACAGTGATGAAAGTGGATCAAAATTACTAACAGATCTTAACCATCTGTTGAGAGGTGGGAGTTGGGTCTCTGCTAGTCCTCCTTCCTGTCTCATACTCCAGCCTATTTGCAACTGCCTGAGATAATTGCTGCTTGTGAGATGTCTATGACTGTTAAATTGCAAGTCTTACGTGTGTGTTTTAACTTTTTTTTTTCTTTACACATTGCTTGTCTTCTCTAAGTATCTATTGTGCTGCTACCCGTTACGTTAACATCAGATCTGTATAAAAACTACTGCCCATTATGTGTGTCCAGCAAGTATCAGCCTAAAATTCCAGATGGAAAAACTCCTTTTTCTGAACAATTACAAATGACTTTTGTATATTTAAAAAATTATTTAAATTATGATGAATGTAGTTTTGTTCTTGCTGTGATTGTTCAGAAGCCTGAAATTTGTTAGTGGGACTCTCACATCTGTTCTGAGAGTGGCAAGATTTCTTGGAGGGGTCTGCCTTTGTCAGTGACTAGCATTTGTGTCCCATCAGCCCCACTATCATTGTACGACTGAAGGATTCAGACTGTTACAAGGCATTTGACTATGAAGGAAATGTAATGTTCAGAAATACTGGAGCTCCGTCATCTGCCAGTAGGGATTAAGTAAATGAAAAAGAGCCAAACTGGAGATCTCTAAGGAGCAGGTGTACTGTCTGAAGCTCTCCTGGGGAATTCTTGTAGGCTTTATGTGTTTACATGAATCTTTTGGCGTCAAGTAGATACCAAGTTCTAATTTTGAAAATAGTGTTACTATATCATTGTAGTTAAGACAGTGTTTTCCTTGGTATTCAGTGAGAATTGATTGATGTAAACAAGGGAATGGCAGAAATGTGAACCAAGATGTTCTGATAGACTCACAACTGGTTCAGCATGCAGATGGGAAAAAGGAACGTTCATCAAACTTCCAATTTTTAAGCTTTTTGCTAAATTTATAACCAATCACATGTATTTTCTTGTTTTTTCATTATCATAAAAGAAGCCACTATATAAATATGATCCAAGGCAGTTTTGGAGTAAGGTTGAATTCAATTACTTCTTTCTCTGCCATGAAATTTCTCAGCCTTTCCTAAATCATTTGACATGTAGGCCCTGGCTTTTATAACTGGACAGTACAAATAGTGAAAAAGGCTTGGGGAAATGAGCAAGTATATTGAAATGCAGAGCATACGAATGCTGAAGATGCCTAAAAACTTACACAGCTAGAAGGCTTCCTTAGGTACAAAATTGTTCCACTAAACTTAATAGAATTACTCATATGTGAAATGTAGCTGGAGTGTGAGTATTGACTGCTATAGGTGATTACTAGTAATATTTATCATGCTTGCAACAGAGCTATGGTCCCTACCCTCACCGCTGCAATGAGAAAATAATAACAAATGTGGAATGGGGCATAAAATACCCAATGCATTGTGGTTTTCCTGCTCTATATGCCATACAATGGTTTAATAAATTGTGATATAAATAAAACAAGGTGTTAATAAGACAAAATCGTAATATATTCTTATAAAGCCAAACAAGCGTTTAGCAAACTATTCTTAAATTTACAGCAAGTTGATTAAAAATTTTCCTTTCATCTTCTCCCCTGTTCCTCTTCCCTCCCCTCCCATGTGAAATTAGAAAGCATTAGTGAAGGAATTTAGTAAAAGAAGTTAACTAAGAGCAGGATCTCATACAAAGCATTAATTTATCTCTGATCAAAGTGTCTGAGCCACTCTAATTAGCCCAAGTGTTCTAGCTTTTGAAAATGGAATTGCTTTTCTGGCATGGAACATGGTATTTCCTATAATACTCTGGTGCCTCATCAGTACAGCAAAAAGAAAGGTGAACTGTTCTCTGAAAAATTAAAGTAAAATTAATATGAACAGCACAATTCTTCTATTACTGCCATGCTGCCTAATCCTAGCAGTTCCTGTCTTCCATCCAGATCTTTCTGTGGACCAGCTAAAGCATTCAGCATGTATGTGTCTTCCTTTAAAATAAGCATTGAGAAAAATAATTATGTTTAGGAAATAGTGCTGATTGTCTCCCTCCTACACCTAAACTCATTGTGGGACAAGCTGTGGCCAAGAAAGCGGTGCTTGGCTTGTGGAATGGGAAGCCCAGAAAGGTTGTCCTCCTTGTAGTTAATAGGACTAGTTGTGTGACTCGGTATCTGGCCTCTTGGGTTTTCTTGGGAATTGTGGGAGAGTTTATTTCCTCTGGAAGCCAAGGGCTGTGTGTGGCTCACGCTTGACTGACACCAGGGAATTTGTTGGACATCTAGCTCTGGATGAACCTAAAGGCATACTCATTTCAGCCGTAGGAAAGTAGCTAGTGCTTGACTTCAGAAAGCTAATACTTTGAAGGTTAGTACGTTAGCCTAGAGAAATATCTTCTTCTGATTTAAGCTCTTCTGAGGGTCTAAAATAAAGTAGTTCCATTTTATATGAAAAATGGTACAGTGTTGTAAGCCTTTCAAAACTAAACCAGTGCCTGGCAACAGATGACAACATGAGCCTCTTCTCCTTCCTGCATGTCTGCCTTTCATTCAGCATAATACTCAGAAAGTCAAACAGATCCTTTCCAGCACAGAACAACTAAATATACTGTATGCAAGGACTTAAGCAGGTGTTTGAAAACACAAAAACCTTCCAGCTTAAGGACAAGACAGCTGTCTTTGAATACTTTTCCAAGCCATGTCCTGAGCAACAGGATGCCTTGTCTCCCCAAGGCAAAGAGGAGGCCCTTTTGGAAATTTCATGTCACTTAATTTCACTTATTTCTCAGTTATATTCCTTACTCTCATCACATTGCCATAGAACTGCTTCTGTGGTGTGCAGCAATTGCAGGACCTCTGCTGAAATGAAACTGCTGGGGATCAAAATGTGCCTTCTTCCCTGGGAGCAGGGAGCTAGCTGTGCACCTGAAAGAATAGCCTCTTTTCTGGTCAAGAGTATTGCAAAGTGCTATTATAAGGCGATTATTTATTTATCCATAAAGTTGAGGTTTAGAGACAAGTCAGTAGCATCCTGAGTAACAGCAGATACAGTGAGGGCTGGCAGTGAATCTAGTATTAATGAAACAGCTGTGCCTGTTGAGCCCCTGGACAGTAGACTGTAAAGTGTATTATATTTTTAATTTGGTTTATGATTCTGCCAAATTTTAGATCAAGCTGTTTGTTCATTCACTCAGGAAGTGGCAAAGGTTTTAGGAAACTTGGTTTAAGGAGAACATTTCCACATTTTAATGGACTTCTCAAATGTGCTGGCAGTTTTTATTGCAGAGTGACGTGCTCATGTTTGTGCTGCTAGTACCTTCCCCCCGCGCAGAGCAGCTGGGTTTCAGTTCAAAGAAGTGTCTCATATTCCATCTGCTCTGTGGCAGTCAGTGGCGCATCACTGCAGTCATTGGATTTTTTTTCACCTGAAAGGCTGTACAGCTGTTGTGCGTGTCTTGATGAAATATTTGTATCTGAGTTTTTGACCAAACGTGTTTGCATCTTGTCTCCAGGATGAGACGATGGCTGGTCCATACAGGAACAGGATGAGGCATCAACAAACATTTGTGTGAGACTATTTGACGTGTTAGGGCAGGATATGTTATGCCAGCTAGTTGTACCAGAGCTGAGAGAGCTTGCTGCTCAATAGTAAATCCACTCCTGGAGTCTCATTTATCTTTTTCCTTTGTTGTTTATTCCAGTGGTATGAAACCTCATTTTCATTATCTAAAAGTTCATGCCCAAAGACAAAATTTTATGAGTGTTTGAAAATGTTTTTAAAGGCTTTTAAAGATAGCAAAAAAAGACCCAATGATCTTTGACTGATAAGCCTGTGTTTAACAGGACTGCGGGATCTGAGAATATAAGGACCTTGTAAGGGTAGCTAGTATATTTGAAGACCACTCAAATACAGCTTTTCCTCCATAATCTGGGCTCCTAATGGAGTTGGGGGTTTCTTGGCCTTGACTACATGGTAGCTTATATGGCAACACAATTGCAATTTCAGTCCAGTTTGTAGCTGTTGAGCGTCCTGTTTGCTGGCACTATCAACAGAGAACAAAGAATTGAATTTGCAGAGAGTTTTAAGTGAAAATCCCGTAATTATTCTCTGCAGATGAGAGATGAAGAGCAGTGATGGGAATAGGCAACATTTTATCATCAGTGCCCATACTGAGAACAAACAGAAGGTTTCCAGTAACACAGCTTTCACTCAATTAAATTTCATTATAATGTTTTCTTAAGAAATATTTTATATATAACCATTAAAAAATATCTTTGTCATTACGACTTATGTAACCATCCTTCTCTTCCTGAGCTAGTAGAAAATAGTAAAAGGATTAAGCTGGATTCTCAGCTGTTGCAGTTGCTGAAGCTTTCCTGATTTATAATTGAGGACAACCAAACACATGACTCGGATCGTCAATAGAAAATTCTGAATGTGTCCATTAACAGCCTATCTGGAGATTTTAAAATATTTTTTCAGTGACTTGACAGAACACAACTGGGAACATCATCAGAGTTACTGGATCCTCCTTTTTGGGAGTTGTTAGGTTTCTTTTCCAGGTATTTACAATCTATGCCTTTGGTTGTTTTCACTTAGAATAGGATTAGGTTAGATCTGAGGCCACATGTGGAATAACAATTTAAACCAGTTAGTGAAATTAGGGAAATTTTCTTTGAAGAATGTAACGCAGGGGCTCTTGTGATGTATATCTACAGAAAAGAATTACTTCTTGGGTCACACATCTTTTCTAGGCTGTAAGACACTTGCAGTCCAGCTGCAGTTCTCTGTCTGACTACTGTGGTGGCAAAAGCTCAGGTTTTTAACCTCTCTCTTCTCATTTCCTGGCTTTTTTATCTTTAAGCCTCTGCTAGGACTTTTCTATGATTTCCGGGCAGCACAAGGACCACTGGGTAAGAGACAAGCAAACAGGATTCCAAAATACTCTTACTTACTAGTTACTGTATATCAGCTTCTTGAAGTCTCAATCATTATATTTTACCTGTGCATCTAGGAACACCTACTTCCTTTGGGTAATCAGTTTAGATTAATTATGCTAATCAGCTACTCCAGGCTGACACAATTAGCCAAAACAGGCAGTAACTCTGGAAATCCGTGCAGGATCTTTCCTACTTGATGACTTTAATTTCATGATCCAGTACAACAATTACAGGAAAAGAGAGAGCTCTCTGTGTTTTCATCTCTATCATTCCACATTTCCGCTAATTGTCATAAAACTTCCCCAAGATTCTAGGGGCAGAAAGTCCCTTCATCAGGCTGCCTTTGCACTCACTGCTTTGCAGGGATTATTGTTTTCTGTTATCTCACAACTTGAAAGGTATGTTTATACACAGTTACCAAACATTTAACTGAAGCATATTTGTGTTAGACTCATCACAGAAAGGTGCCAAGAAGCTCTCCTGTGGATCTGGCTAGTGGAGCGATGGATTTACATGTGGCAATGTAGATGTAGCTTGTAGAGCTTAAACGGGGAATTAAATTATAGAGAACGCAGAGAAGATCAATGCGAAAAGCTAATGAAAACTCACCTATCCTACTGCACTATGAAAATGTGAAGAAATATTTCTGTTGGTGTTTTTTAAACACTTATATTAGTATTTTTTTTATTTCATTTCATGGTGGCTCTTAGCATCTCCAGGATAAAAAGGAAAAAGATTATATTCTTTTTGTGACCACAAGTGTAAATACCATTAATATCAGCATGAACATCCCTTGTAGATGATGTGCAGACTGTGATATCTGGATTGTAAATAAGAAATCAAAAATATTAGAATAGAGCAGAATAGAATCTTTTGCTCAGCATTTGGAGGAGAGGAGCTAGTATTTTATATATCATTATTATAAAATATTGACTTTGCATATTTCCATTTCAGTCAAGAAATGTAACTGAGGAGAATTCAGTTTTTGTTCTTATCTGTATATTCTAAATGTAACTATTTCTGCTTGATCTGGCTAAACTTAAAAAGAATGAGAGTTGCATGCCTGTGATCTTTTCCAGACAGAACCCAGCTGTCTGCTTGCCAGCTCCAAACCAGAGGCCACATTTTTTTGTGAAAACCCAAACTAAAGAGTCCTGCTGAGATGCTCAGCCCCTTGGTAATGTAGCCATTGTCCTTCTGACTACAGCTGGCTTATGCCCATCACCCATCATGCAATATAGGCAGAGGTTGTTCACCTCTACCTTCAAAATGCTGTGGAGACATCATCAGTAACACTTATGTTTATAGGCCTGAGTTTTTCTAGCTGTAAGAAGCATAACTATTTCCACGTTATTTCTAAGTATAATGGGAAGGAGCAGTTTTGAGAAGTTTAAAGGACTATCATGACTGCAGGTGTTCATAAAGAGATTTTTCTAAGTGTGAAGACAACTTCAGAGAAACAAAAGTCATTTGTTTGAAAATACAATCAGTGAGATCTAGAGGTAAGCATCGTGGTTGCTTGATCTCTCAGTACAAAATGATACTGATAAGAGCCTGTGAATGACCTTAAGAAGTGCAGAATAGAAATAAGAAAACTAATGGAAAAGATGGAGAAAATTTTGCAGTCTGTGATTTTAATTTATTTTTTTTCCACTGTATTGTAGGTCCAGATGTATGGAATGCCTCCTTGCATTCCTGAGGATGATAAAGCGTTAGCTCACCTTTTTGAAGCAGGTAGACTACAAATGGCAGATATGGGATGACATCCTCAAACTAATCTTCCAAGAGGGAGGATATATACACACTAAGAAGAAATGCCTTTTTTTTTTTTTTCTCTCCATGATGGGTGCATGTGGTCTAGTTACTGGTAAGTGACCTGTTTTTGTAGCAGTAGTCTGAATGGATGTGAGTAGGCCAGAGAAGAAGATACTGCAATATTTGAGACATGAGTTAATGAGATACTTGACAAGAATTTGGCATGTGGATATTTAAAGTGATTAATATTTAATGTAGTGATACTACAATCTGAAAAAGGGAAGAGAAGTAGTAAAGGAAACCAATCAAATTACTCTGTATAGTGCCACTGATCTAGCTTTGAAATTCCTTAAAAGGATTACACTCCAGTTTAATTAAATCCTTCGCTCTCCCTAACATTGCTTAACAATTTTTAGTATCTCCCCGGATTTCTAATGTTACAGAGAAGAGAGTTATGAGTCAGATTACTTTGTGTGTTGAGTTTTAAACATGAGCCATGAACCCCTGAAATCCTTTGTTGTTTAAGCAGAATACATTTTACTCTCTACATTTAGGGTTTAGTCATCCTTTTCATAAGTCTTTTGATGAATAAGGTCATTAAAATTAACACAATATTAAAATAGCTGGCCTCAGTAATTATAATGTTTAACCATGGTTTCTCCTGAGATTAAAAACTCTGTTCATTTTATCTTCCAATCCAAGAACTTTAACAAACCTTATTTATAGCAGCCCAAAGACTTGTAGCTGGGTATAGCTTAAGGCAACCACAATATTCTTGTGTATCAATGGCATCGTATGTTTCTATGGTGAAGTAACTTTTAATACTCTCTTTTTCACTCGTCATCTCACATTTAAATATGTTGCTTGGGTTTTTTTTAGTAATCATTTAAAAAATATTTCAGTCCTTCCTAATGCTAATAGGTATTTTGTTTGATACTCTCATTAAGTTTTCCATTAACAAATTTTACCTGTCACATATTCCCACCTACTCATTAACTGAGTCACTGTATGTTGACATGTATTGTGTGATGGGTTTTATGTAAGAGGAGCCAAAAGTTTTGTGCATAATAAAATAGGGATTGAGATTAAATTTATGGAAGAAGTTTTCTCCAAAAAACACATTACAAGGCTTCCACTCTAGTTTAATATGATGACCAGGACATGCTGGAACAGGAGAACCATAGCTAGAATTTCATGCCTCTTAACAGTGCTGAATATATTTAACATCCTGTATTTAGATGGACCACTTTTGAAAGCTATTCTTGTAAATATTTGCTGAACACTGACTACAGGTAGCTTTAGGGAAAAAGCAAATTGGATATGAAGTGGGTGAAGATGGTAGTTACTTAGCTATTGTTATTCAATAATTCATTAATCCTTTAAACTCAGAGATTCTGACTTTCTGCAGCAGATCACTAACTAATTGGAAGGTACATCAGTACAAAATACTTGGCAGAGCCTCTTGTGCAGTTGCTTGCATTCATACATCTGTCACTGTCTTGCTGAATGACAGGGTGAACTTAGTTAATGGAAAACATTGCTTTGATGCAAATACCTATATTAACCATTCCCCATGGGTGAGCACTCTAAAAGCTTTTGGGTATACACCACACCATGAGAATCCCAGTTCTAAGGGTAACCAAACCCTCAGCTTCACTTGGGAAGATTTATCAAAAATCTTTTAGTTTAAATAATAGATCACACATAGTGAAACAAAATGGAAAATATATTATTAACAACATATTTAACATTAGAAATGTCATTATTGGCTTGAGGATGCTTAGCTCATTTTTATGATAGCTGCTCAGCTTCTTTAACTTCTGCAGTAGTCACGTACCTTGAAGAATTTATAGGATATTTTCATTGCTGCCATTATCATAAGTGGTGGCTGGACCTATCTAAAGGAGCTGGTCTTTGCGACTGGCCCTTTCTTTAGCCTCAAATAAAAAGTCCTGCATCTTCCTCTCAACTCCCATTTAGTTCCCCCTTATCTTCTGAAACTGGGAACAAGGATATCATGTAGTTCCGTGGAAAATCATAATTACTTCCACTTGTCTTTATTATGGCTTTATGATTAGAATCTCTCTCGAATGCCCTAGTTAGCATATTTCTGGCTCCAGGCTGTTTTTTCTTGAGACTGCTTTTAGAAGAAACTTTTATAAATCATACTCTAAGATCTCCTTAAAAGTATAGTTTTCTTATTGGATGCATCACCGTTCTTTCTCTATGAACATCATAAAAAGATTAAACATAATACGGCAGAGAATGAAAATTGTGAGAGACGCCACATTATTTTTAAGGAAACTCTTCTGGAAGCACTTTGTACTGTCTTTTAAAGTATTTTCTAGCATACTTCAGGCCATACCAATCTTCTTCATATTCTATTTATAAAGTATATTTTGAAAAAAGCTGAATCAAATTTTGCAGGAACTTTTCTGGAGGCACTCTGCTAACTTTCTGCTTCTTTGTGATATCTTCTATAATCCTTTTCTCAGCTGAGATGAGTAAACGCTTCTCTTGGGCAGTGCAAACTGCAGCACATTGTGAGCTAATTACCTTACACTAGCCATTTCAGAAATTTCTGGCAGCTAATCTTCATAAAGCTAATCAGTCAGAAAAGAAGGCACCCAGCAAATAAATACCACACATCTTTGTGCTTGAAACAATTACGACTGACCCTAATCTGATTGAAAGAATTGGAGTGCTTCCATAAAGGAAACAGTGTGGCTGCTTTCACTAATTCCATAAAGCTCTCGTGTTTTTTTAATTGACCCATCTTCTTGATGCACTTTGTTGTTTTTCCTTTCTGATCCCTCTGAGCTTGAATTTTCAAACGCTATTATAAATCCAAAAAGGTAATGTCAGCTTACCCCCTTCATCAGTTAGTGCTAGCTTTTAAGTCTGCTCTTGCAAATACATTATAAATTTCAAAAAGTTAATTTAAATGTAAGTCTCTTTTTTTCATTTCACTCATGCTTGAGTTTTGGAGAGAGTGAGAATATTTTTTCTTTCATATAGGATCTCCCCTCCTCCCACTCCCTTAAAAATGTCCTGATTCTGCTATGCTGCTGAAGTGGTTTTAAAAATTATACCACTTCAAACAACAGTTTCCAGGTTTTGCTGGATACAGCTTATGGTGCATATTGCTGGAGAAAGTAAATATCCTGAATTCAAAATACTTAAAAATAATTTAGCACCTTGGTACCTTGCTGTGGTACCTTGCCATGTTAATTAACATCCTACAGGACACAACTGAGCATCACTGTCTCCCACAGCATCCTCCTAGAGAAGCTGCCTGCTCATGGCTTGGACGGGTGTACTCTTTGCTGGGTAAAAAACTGGCTGGATGGCTGAGCCCAGAGAGTTGTGGTGAGCGGCGCTAAATCCAGTTGGCGGCCGGTCACGAGTGGGGTTCCCCAGGGCTCAGTTTTGGCGCCAGTCTTGTTTAGTATCTTCATCAATGATCTGGATGAGGGGATCGAGTGCACCCTCGGTAAGTTTGCAGATGACACCAAGATGGGTGGGAGTGTCTATCTGCTCGAGGGTAGGAAGGCTCTGCAGAGGCACCTGGACAGGCTGGATCGATGGGCTGAGGCCAATTGTA
>VZTV01059053.1:0-14386 GCA_013400875.1 Anhinga rufa | reverse complement strand
CTTATCGCTCCCTACAACTACCTGAAAGGAGGGTGTAGTGAGGTGGGTGTTGGTCTCTTCTCCCAAGTCACTAGTGATAGGATGAGAGGAAATGGCCTCAAGCTGCATCAGGGGAGGTGTAGGTTGGATATTAAGAAAAATTTCTTTACTGAAAGAGTGGTCAGGCACTGGAACAGGCTGCCCAGAGAGGTGGTGGAGTCACCATCCCTGGAGGGATTTAAAAGACGTGTAGATGTGACACTTCAGGGCATGGTTTAGGAGACATGGTAGTGTTGGGTTGACGGTTGGACTTGATGATCCTAGAGGTCTTTTCCAACCTTAATGATTCTCTGATTCTATGTTGTTCAAAGGGAAATTCTGCAGAAATAGATATGCTTTTAATACAGATGACCTAAATCAACCTAATCTGAATCCCTCCAAACTCTGGAAATATTAAATCCACAGCCATGCATCATGCATTAGTGTGAACATTACATCAACCATATACTTACAGGAAAGAAGAATGATCTTAAATGATCAGGGAAGTCACCAGAGTTGAGAGGTGCTTGGCATTCAGCAGCGCAGACTAAGGCCTGCCTAAATATAACAAGAAGTTAGCCTTCTCTCCTGTATAGTTATGTCTACTCCTATGTGTAGGTAGAGAACAGGCTATGCAGTTTCCCTTACAGGAATGATAAATGGGTTTTTGTGAGGTGCTTTGAGATCTTAAAATGGAAAATTCTGTAAAGTGTTGGTGGTTCTTCCACAGTTGATTTCCAAATGGAAAGGTTGGTCTGGGATCAAAATGGCATTTTTTCAGTAGTTGAAATCAGTTATGCAGAAGATTGTAAATACTAGATCCAGAATTCCAGGTGCTCCTGAAAGCACTCTGCAAACTTGACAGTTTGTGACAATTAAAAAGCAAGGAGAATAAAAAAAGAACAGTAACAAAGTATTATATATTGTCGCTCCCAAATGAAATCAGGGGGAATGCTCTTAAGATTACCCAATAACAATCAAACCAAGGGAAGTACATTAATATTTCAACTAGAAATGCTGCTATGAACAGTGTGGTGTGACAAGATTGATGTAAGATATCAAATAATCGTTGGACTTCTAGCTTCCATTAAAACAAAAGAATAAAAGAGCTTCCAGCTCATCTCCTTGATGGTACAGGAATGTCGAATGTAAAATGATCACTAAGGAAGCTTGTCAGTGAAAAAGACTTATGTATGCTAATTAATTGGATTAATAATTTGTACATTGGCATATTAAAATAAGCAGCGGATATCAAAACTGGAAGAAATATCTGTTGCCCTTTTTCTTCTTCTTCTTCTTTTTTTTTTTTTTTCCTAGATCCTGTCGTGATCCACTGCTATATATCTCTCTTCCTGGGCAAATGGCTGTGTATTACAAATCTGGTTGTAGTCCTGGGTAGTAGGGCTGCATGTTACGAATTAAACTTAGAGAATTCTCAGGTTTTAACACACGGTGCCTGTGACCTGATTCACTGGGTGTTGGTCACTGTGGCAGCTTGTTCCATAAACTTAAGCCCAATGAGTTTGAAGACCTCTGGAGTTAATAGTATTTATCTAATTTATGAACACAGTTCCCTTCCCAGCTGTATCTGGTTTTGGGTCCCCAGTACAAGGAAGATGTGGATAAAGGTGAGCAAGCCTGGTGGAGCCCAAGATGGTAAGGGAGCTTGAGTTCCCTGTCAGGCAACTGGGCTTGTTTAGCTTGGGGAAGAAAAGGCTTAGGGGGACCTCGTAACAGCCTTCCAATGACTGAATGACTTTATGATTCCATGTGAAGTAATTGTACTTAGTGAAAAAAAAGGCCTAAATCACTGAGCCAACAGGACCTGGTGTAATCTGGGGAACAAATGTGGTATTCTTGCACTCAGCTAGTCTTGCATTGGGCAATAGGCACCCTTTGCCTCACTGGTACCCTGATGGTTTTGAAAGGTCCCAGTGTCATCCAGCAGAGCTTCAGAATAAACAAACCTGCATCCTGAATCTCCTTAGATCCATGCTTCAAGTTGTGGAGCAAATATCAAGATACCCAAAGATAAAATCTGTTCCAGGAGCAATGTTTTTGCTAAAGGACGCAAGAAGAAAACTTCAAGTACCTATCCCAAGTCAGACAGACAATTGCTATGTGGATTTCTTCTCTTTTTTCCCCCTTTTATATCCCTATCTGTTTTATCTTCTGGATTCTTAAAATGATATCTAATGGTAGATAGGAAAATTAGAAATCTAGTAAAGATTCAGTAAAACTAACTGTAACTTGTCCTCAGTTTGTGCTTAAAGAAGAAATACAGTGACAGGCTCCAGCTGCTTTATGATTTGTTTCTTGGTTTCCCCTCAATCTTTATTCTTATGCCTCACACGTTTCAAATGCACCCAGGTGATGTGGAACCTACACACTATTTTTCCAAAGAACTCTAGTGTCCCTGTGGTGTTGAAAATGTTATGTCCAATGTCTGGTTATTTCCAAAGAAACTCAGGAGAACTACTCATGATACACACTTCAGGATGCTAACTTAATAATGCAGGCCTTGGAGAATCCTTTCCCAAAGATAACTTTTTTTTTTTTTCCCCTCCCTCAGTTCCTTGATGTGGCTTGCAATACCTGGCTATAATACTAATAAATGCCTTTCTTTAAGAGAATGTATGGTGCTGCAAAAGTTCCTTCTAAAATAGTGGGTTTTCTGTCTATGATAGCCACTATCCCATATTTTTTCCTGGATTCCTGTAATGCTACACTGGAGGCAGAAGCATGTCATACCTCCAAATTAAAGGGTTTTAAGACAGCTGCGTAGTTGTCTTTTACAGTAAGTTTTCTGCTTATGTCAAAACAGCCATCGCCCTTTTTCCCAATGCAAAGCAGGTGAGACAGTGGTTTGAAATTTTGGTTAAGCCAGCTCTTAGATTATTGGGTTATTGCCATAAATTTGCTCTTGTCTAATTTGAGTGCACTGTAATTGCTACTTTGCACTGCAAGTAGATTTCCAGTGTCAGAATAATCAAATTAACAGGGGTGACCCATCAACCATTCATTGATGCCTCTGATGCATTTTCAAAGGTCTCATTTTATAATTTGTCTTACATATGTCAAGTTCTTACTGCTGCTGTTTGTTATGCTAAAGCATCTAGATGTGTATTCAGTATGTTCTAAAAAACCCGCATCCCAAACATCTCAAAGTTTCATTTAGACTATAAGAAAAGGGAAAAAAAAAAGGAAAGAGAAGGCAGTGCTGTAGCAGAAGAGTGCCAAGTATTACATAAAGACGCATATACGTTGAGGGGGAACAATTTTTTAATTGGTATAAATAATTATTGTTTCATCTTAAAATTATGATGTATAATTTAAGACACTATGTAGACACTGTTTTTGCATGTGGGTAGTAACATACAGAAGGAAATCCAACAGGGGAGCAAGGCTTATATAATAGTCTTTGTTGTCTGAATTGGAAGCAAATGGCAGTGCTTACAAGTGCAGCAGAGGTGTACAGCACGATTTAGTGACCTGTTTGCCAAGTATACAGATACTCCTCCTCCATCACCTCCTCCTTAAACAGCCAACAATAAAGCATGTGCTTAAATAGTTTGTGAATAGGGGTGATCTGGAGCCCTGTGTAAGTCTCACTTGGTGTGACACTTGGTAGCATTAGAGCGAAATTATTCCTAATTTTATTAGTTGTCATGATAGGCAGTGGTGGTTCCTGGCCATAAGAGTGAGCAGGGATGAAGATATAGAAAAGGCTTGTGTGGGAGAAATAAATAACTCAATTTGCTTTGAAAAAATCCATTTATGTTGAACGAGAAAGATGGAAAATGGCTGTGGTTACTGTGTTTCACCTTCTTGACTCTGTTAGGACTTGACTCCAGTATAAATGGATCAGTGCAGGGGAGCAACACTGAAACACCTTAATTTAGGGTAATTTAAATGTTATTTAGCTAGACCTATACTTCACCATATTACTGTGCTATTTCCTCATAAAATGGTTTCACTCTGAAACTGTTACATTCTGTTTGGTTCCAAAAACCTCCCACCTATGTGGACGGGATACTATGTTGTCTCAATGTTCTTCCCAGTTGGAATAGCTGCTGGAAGCGATTGGGCTGCATTTGGGCTTGGTATAACTTTTGAAAGTAATGGTATTTAATTACTATGTTAGGATTTTGATGCAGTCATAAAAGGCAAAATAAACAGTTAGTCTTCTGCTTCACTTTTTAAATTTGGGTTGTAATCCTGTTGCCCAAGTGAAGCTGAAATGGCTGACGCACACCTTGTGCTCAACAGAATTTTCATGAGAAGAAAAAGAAAAGAATCTGAGTGCCACTATTAAACGTCAATTTGAAATTAATTCTGAATGCTTATATTCTTTGGGGTATCCATTTTCCCATTAAATATATTTTAGAAAGTAACAATATTAGTAACAGAAATTTAGAAGTTAGCAAGAAATAGATTTTTTTTTTTCCCAAAAACTTGAAAAGAAACCATGTGACATGGAAAGAAGTGTTAGACTATTCAGAGGGCTTTTTGATTTTGTGGCTTCAATTTACTTTTGATGAGTAGTATTTGTTACAGCTGTATTTATTGCTTTGATATTTGATTAAAGAAAACTAATTCTGAGACAGAATAAAAGAAAAATAGAAAAAATATGGTATACTTAATACGTAGTTTTTTATTAAAGCTTAAACTTACTGTTCCATTTTTATCAGTGGTCTAAGTTCAGTATACACAGAAGTTCCTCAGTTTGCTGTCAGGGGAACTGATGGTCTGACAAATAATAATTTCAAATATAATCCATAAATTGTACTGACAGATTGTCCAAATTATAACAGTAACTAACTCTTGTGCTTTAATTTAAATATGATCATGTTATTTCAAACCCTATGTAGATTTATGGAATGTTGCTCTGCCCATGGGAGAAGTTTTAGTATGCATAAGAGTTGCATATATTTTTGTGGGGGTGGGAAAAAACCTTTTAATTTCATCTTTGCCTTAGAATATACTGTGGTCCCAGAGGCTGTTCTGAAAATGGTTACATTTTTCTGACAGCTGTTCAGTCATGGTGAGGGTATGTCTTCAAGGGAAAGGCACTCATTTCCAATTGGCAAGTTTCTAATATTAGGTTTTCAACTATAAAAAACCCTCACCCCCAAATCCTTTTTTACTTCACTGCTCCTTGTTGATAAAATCCAAATAGCCCAGAGGGAATTTACAATTCTAGCAATTGCACCAGATGATTACTACCTACAGGAGCAATCACTTATAGTACATCACCTGTGGACTGATGAATCATTTATTATCAAGAGTTTAATTGCTTGTAATACATCCTTGTGGCAAGATACACACATACACCTAATTTATACATATGTATAAATATATGCCACTTATGTTAGGGATGGAAAATGCTCAGTTCAGATTAGATTTTGCGAAATCAAAAATACCCAAATTCTCTTAGAAACACCTGAATCTAGAATACAGGTTCACACTCTGTGTTCACCCATTTCTGGATCTAGTTTAAGACAAGAATTAAGGAAAACAGAGAAGGAAAGTGTGTGTGTCTGCAGGGTATTTTTTATTTATTTGAATCTTGAAGAGAGTTGTCTTCAAGAGTTTGAGGTGAAGATTTGTGGGTTCTTTTTCAACCTCATGTATTTATTACAGTTTTTTAAATTACTATTTAGTGTGTGTGTGCTTTTAAATTATTGTTATTGTTTGATAGGACCACCAGCAAGAGATGCTTCCTTGCGTGCCCTCTACATATGAGCAGGAAAAGATCCCTGGGATACAATTAAATGCTGATCAGCACTGTGATTTGTTTTATCTGAGCAAGTTTGCCATTCTCTATATTACTGCTTCAAAACAGTGCCAGATGTATTTAGCAAAGCATACTCCAGGTCACAGTTGTTAATGTTAAAGATGGGAGCCAGTTGCAAGGTATATACCAAAACGGCACTAGGTACAGGACTGAGGCAAGAGAGGAAAGTAAAGTAACATAAAATACTTCTCTCCTGGTCCTGAAGCAGTGTGAAAAATGAAACAAATGCTGACACCATGAAGACAATCCAAAGGCTTATTTAAATTATTTTACCTGGAGCAGTCCCGACTGCACGGGCTGAAAAAAGCCAGAGTGTGTTTCCTTTCTCTGTGTACTGCTCCGCACAGCAGAAAGCACGGAGGAAAGGGAGTTGGTTTTAAGTAGAAGTCTAAGAACAAAAAGGTTGCAAGAAGCTAACGTTAAGACAGTCGTAGTTATAAGTATGGATGTGAACTTCACTCCCTTGTTTTTGTGTGGGAAGTGCTATTAACAGCACTTTGGAGAATTTAAGCCTGGAAAGCCTATATGACTTGCTCATGTCAACAGCATCAAGGGAGTTGCCCTGGCCATGTGTTTGGCCAGTGCCTTGATCACAGGACTGTCCTTCCTATCAGCTTCCCCCAAGGCATTCTCTCCACAGCCAGGACCACAGAGTTTTGGTCTTTGCAGACTATTTGCAGTGGAGGAACAGTTGTGTGTCCGGATACTTGGGAGCCTGAGCACTATCTGCTATTAAAATGTGAGTTCCGTGGTTAACGGGAGTAATGAGGCAGCCCAAATGAGAACATTTCCAAAAAGTGATTTTTGCAACTATTCTGGAGTCTATTAGAAACTTTTAATGTTGTTCCTTTGATACAGAGTTAATCTTCTCTGTAATGAGAATATTGTAAAATATGCTACAGGCAAGAGTATCTAAATATTTTTTGATTAGAGATAAAATATATAGGATCAAATCCTGCTTGCCTCATTCATGCAGCTAGTATCACTGAATCTAAACGGGATTGCCACAGTGAATAAAGCAAGCAGGATTGGTCCAATATGTGCTATTTCTATATTTCATTTTCCTCTCGATTTCTGTTTCATTTGTAATTAACACAGTGTACTGATTAAATCATTAACTGTATAGTTCATCTTTCATCAGCAGCTTGTAGACTGAGATCCTAATGTACTGTAACCCACTGCTAGGATAGCTATAAAAGTTTTGATTTATGAAGGCAAATATTTTCTGTTCTGGTATCATTTGTGATCAAGAAAAGATACAAACAAATTTGTCTAAGATAGGAACTTCCTCACGTCTGCCAGTGCTAGAAAACTCATCATAAGGGTATCTGGGATAAAGGGGAGGATGAACTTTTAGTCCTTTTGAAGCATATTGAACCCTGAGAGCTTCTCTGCGGTGCGAAGCGTAGAGGCTGGAGATGTACTGAAATAAAACAGGGAGTGCCTTTGCTTTCACGTAGCTGCTGTCACGATGGTGGCAGTGTAGGGTCGCTTTCACTGGTTATGCCTGTGGAGATTTTCCCTTGTTCTCCTATCCCAGTTGCTGAAAGTCTGACGTTTCAAATGCTTTTGTCCTCAAGGTCCACGCTGCGGTTTAGCCCCGCTGGCGGGACGGGGGCGAGGGTCGGGAGCGTGAAAGGGAGGGAGCTCGTGCGTAGAGATCAGAAGTTTAATAATTACACTAAAACAACAGTAACAATAACAACAATAATAACATAATGAAAAGGAAAATGAGAGAGAGAGAGAGAGAGATGCGAAACCCAGAGTGGGGGCGGGGGAAGGGGATTAAACAACCAGAGCCAGCACCAGCTCCCCAGTAAGGCACTGGGCGTGACATCATACGGCGCGGACCATCCCATTGGCCCGTTTGGGTCAGCTGTCTGGCTGCGGCCCCTCCCCTTCCGGCTCCGCCTGCACCCGGCAGAGGTGGGAGCCTGGCAAGGCCCTCACGGCCACGGCCCGACGGCAGCCGAGGCGTCAACGAGCGTCGGCACTGCACCAGCTACAGGGAGGGAATGAGCTCTGTCCCAGCCAAAACCAGCACAGGCATCTAATTCAATAATTGTCTCAGCAACTTTGCACTGTAATGTTCTAATGAAAAGCACCTAAATTGCCTTATGAAGTGTTGTAAAGCCTGTAGACAGCAGTACTGTGTTTACAAATTTTATTTTCTTAGCAATATCTTATGGCAGCAGTATTCTGGGTACATTACAAAACTACTGTCATCTTCACCTGGTGGTACCTAATGGCTATTGGGATATCTTGGAAAGATATCCACCATCTCATGAGCCAGCGCTGTGCCCTCGGGGCCAAGGAGGGCAGCGGTGTCCTGGGCTGCATGGACAGGAGTGTGGGCAGCAGGGCGAGGGAGGCCATCCTGCCCCTCTGCTCTGCCCTGGGGAGGCCGCAGCTGGGGTGCTGTGTCCAGTGCTGGGCCCCCCAGTGCCAGAAGGACAGGGAGCTGCTGGAGCAAGGCCAGCGCAGAGCCACAAGGATGCTCAGGGGATGGAGCATCTCCCTGGTGAGGAAAGGGCTGAGAGACCTGGGCTTGTTCAGCCTGGAGAAGAGAAGGCTGAGGGGGGATCTCATCAGTGCTTATCAGTGTCTGAAGGGCGGGTGTCAGGGGGATGGGACTGGGCTCTTCTCAGCGGTGCCCGACGACAGGACAAGGGGCAACGGGCACAAGCTGGAACACGGGAAGTTCCACTGAAATCTGAGGAAAAACCCCTTTGCTGTGCGGGTGCCAGAGCAGCGGCCCAGGCTGCCCAGAGAGGCTGTGGAGTCTCCTTCCCTGGAGCCATTCCCACCCCGCCTGGACGCGGTCCTGTGCCCCTGCTCTGGGGGTGCTGCTCACGCAGGGGCTGGACGGGGGGAGCTCCGGAGGGCCCTTCCAACCCCTGCCGTTCTGTGATTCTGTGATTTTGTCTCCCTGCTAGAGGCACATGTCCCTAGAACAGATGCTACACTACCATATCCCAAACATTCAGCAATTTATAGAGCTCATCAGTGGTGTAGTATTAACAGTTCTTTATTTATCCAGTAGATGCCAATGTCATACTTAACACACAAGCCATTAATTACAATAATGAAGGTTTAAAATATCTCCAGCAAAACACAGAATATTTTGAATGCTACCATAGGAGAAATAATCTCACAAAAATACCTCTGGGTATTTAAATATGGTTTCCATTTACAAATATAGCTCCTGATTCTGATTCCATCTTTATGAACCAGGACTAAATGTGAAAAGAGGACATACATTTGGCATAAGAGGTGATTTAAGACTCCTGATGTTCTAGTTACTTCTCCGCAGCCAAGTTCTATGACATGGCTTATTGCCAATGATGTGGAATATTAGCCACAAGATGCCCTCACAAGAAAAAGGTTTGTTGCCAGCTCTTCAAATATAGCTAATTGTTTCTGTCTGAACCTGTGGGAGCCAAGTCAGCACTTCCCCTTTTTAGGCATTCAGTGGTTTTGGACACCTACATGAGCCAGCAATGTGCCCTTGCAGCAAAGAAGGCGAATGGTATGCTGGGCTGCATTAGAGAAAACATTGCCAGCAGATCAAGGGAGGTGATCCTTCCCCTCTGCTCAGTACTGGTGAGGCTGCACCTGGAGAGCTGTGTCCAGTTCTCGGCTCCCCAGTACAAGAGACATGGACATGCTGGACAGAGTCCAGTGAAAGGCCATGAAAGTGATGAAGGAACTGAAGCATCTCTCCTGTGAGGAAAGGCTGAGAGAGCTGGGACTGCTCAGCCTAGAGAAGAGAAGGCTTGGGGGATCTTATTCATTTGTATAAATACCTGAAGGGAGGGTGCCAAGGTGACAGAGCCAGGTTCTTTTCAGTGGTGCCCATTGACAGGACCACAGGCAATGGGCACAAACTGAAACACACTGATGTTCCCTCTGAACATCAGGAAACATGTTCACTGTGAGGGTGACCAAGCACTGGCAGAGGTTACCCAGGGAGCCTTCCTCCTTGGAGATATGCAAAAACTGTCTGGACAGTTGGGCAATTGGCTTTAGGTGGCCCTGCTTCAGCAGAGGGGTTGGACCAGATGACCTCCAGAGGTCCTTGCCAATGTCAACCAGTCTGTGGCAACTAAAATCAGTCTCGTGGCAGTGCTTCAGATTTCCTAAAATATTTGGGAAGCCATGTGGCTGCTTTAACTGACCTGTTTGGTGAGTAATACCCTGAAGATATTCTAATCTCAGAATTATTTGACCAGTAAAGGTTAGCTGGCAAATCATCTGAAAAGCATAAAAGAGAAAAAATTTATTTTTATTTGGAAAGTAGTTATTGAAACAAAGTGGACAGTTTCCCCTTATATCACAAAATGGACTTGCTCAATCACATCCAACTGTAGCTTTCCTGTTGCCCAGCAATATTAAGACAGTGTAAAAAAGTATCCCTGTGGTGCCTCAGAAGAGGTCTGCTACAGCACCTCCCAAAAAACAAATGTGGGAGTGCCCATTGGGAATTTCACAGGAGAGCAGTCCTGGGAGCTGTCAGCTACAACCTGCACAGGGTTCAGCCCTCACAAACTCAGTGAAAATCTAAAGTAATTATTTATACGAGCCTAGGGATTCTGAGAGTGCCCATCACCCTAGGGGTGTGAACCTGTGGTATGACCCTATTTCTGGCCAAAATCTGCAGCACGGGTAATGGATCACAAATCGTGCTTACATCTGATAGCACATGGAATCAAACATATGGGTTGAAAATCCATTTCCCTCTTCTGTATGGTTTCTGCTTATTTCTTTGGGAACAAAACCCACATTTGCCATGTTCTGATTAATTTTTGCAAAACTGGTGTCATAGCAATTCTAAGGCTGTTCTTCCTGGGGAGCAGGTACTCGCATCTCAGCCAGTCAGGGCATAAATAGCTGTCATCTGGCAGCAGCTCCATAATTAGTGATTAAGAGTTATTTGCAGCAGGAGTTCTGCAGAAATTAGACTGGCGATAGAGTTTAGCTTGTAAGAGTTAGCACACATGCTTTTGTTGAGAAATTTGTGAAAGAAATATGACAAAATCCTTTATGCAACCAGCAAAGCAGGTTGAAAATAGTGGTAGGAGGATGAACATCACAGCAAAGTGGGCAAGGGAGAGTTAATTAGAAGATACCCAGACAAAAATCTTTTATCCTTAGGGGATGTAGAAAAATTCATATTCTACTTCTTTCTTAAACATGGCTGGATTAGAGACTGGTAGAGAATCAAAAGCACATAGGATAACCTGAAGCAGTGAGTCTAGGAATTTTTTCTTCTCTCCTTTTTTTCACGTCACCATGCTCCTTTCCATCAGGTTTTGATCACAGATTCTCGTTTGTCTGCAGTTCCTTTTCTATCTTTGATCAATGTTTGTCTTTAATCTGTCTTTTCTACTCTTTTGTCTCCAGTCCATGGCTATTATAGTTCTTTTTTTTTTTTTTCTGTGCTATTATTTTCCTTCCAGTGGGTCTTTCTTCTTGTTTCATTGTACTCTATCTCTGTCCAGAATGGTGTACCGGGTGTGAACAATAAATGAATTGATTTCAAATGAGTTGACGACAGTGCTTAGCAAATCCATATCATACAAAATAGCCCACCGAGTGAGTACAATAAGTGACTCAAATCAAAATGAATTCACACGGATGCTTGGAAAACCCGTAGGGAAGGCTGGAGGGCTGTGGGTCAGAATGGGTTTGTGTAACCAATGTTTTAAGAAAATCTTTTTCAAGTAGTAGAAAGAAATCCATGTCTGCCTTTCCCTTCTACTTCGTTATCTTTGGATAAAACAGATTAACGAGTGTGTAATTGATTAGTTAATGAGTAAGAGTGGGGCTGAAGATTGGTTACCAAAGGCATGAGGAATAATTAGAGATTGTAAAAATGTAACAATAATGCAAAATATAAAAAATTCATTCTTGCCTCACATAGAAAATGTTAAAACCGTCAAAATGAAAACAAGCTTGCTAGCATGGGTTGCTAGACTGTTTCTCAGAGATGATGCTACGGTATTACTGCTGTAAGAGTTATACTTGTAAGTTAAAGGAAATATAAGTAACCAGGAAGAGAAGACTAATAATTGAAAAGGCTTGACAGAAACGCCTTTGTGTCATGTTCCCAATCTAGGGTTTGTCACAGGTTTATTCCTAATAATTCCAACCATTGAGCTAAAAGTGTTATCCAAAGGATCATGTCTGAATTTAAATTAGTTTTTCAGTTATTATTTTTTGAGTGGCTCCATCAAATATATATAAACCTAGGGGAAAGGCCTTGTTGTTTTTAAACACAAATGCTCTTTCCTTAGCATGTCAGAACCTGACATTTCTTTGAAGCTTTTTTGAATTTCAAAGGAGGTAATGTATTTAACCCACCAGAAAGTTTTTACGTCTCTCTTTAATTATTTTTATGTGATACTTCTCAGGACACAATAAATGAAAGCATTTTCTGCCTGATATTAATTGAGAAGACTCTTATCTCCTTCTGTAATTACTGATGAACAAGATTTCTACATGGATTAAATTGCATATTCTCACTAACTGGAACAGGCTTATTTTCGTGTCTTTCATAACGTATCTTCTAAAGCTCTGCAATGTCTCCATCTCCATGTAAACACTTTATTTACAGCTGTCCACAGCTGTATTACACTGACTGTTATATAATTATTTTTATTTCTGCAGATTGTAACTCTCTTAGATATTCAGAGAGGATATATAAGCATAATTACTGCAAGTGGAGAATATTACCATGGTGATTCCACAAGACTTACAGGAAAGATCCTCAGGAATGTACCAAGTCCAGAAGTATTTTCCTCAACCAAGGTAAAGCACAGTGATTCAGGCAAATCCATTTATGATCACAGCAATGTCTTGGCAAAGATGGGCTTCATCTTCCTTCACATGTAGGGGCAAAGTACATCAGTATCGGTCAGCTAGAACCTGATGGGAACTCACCCACTGAAATCAAAGAGGGAGTTTCCACTGAAGAGCTCTGTGACATGAGAGGACAAAACTTTCCCTTGAGATGCAGTGCAGTACCTTTATGAGAGTTCCACCACCCACAGGGGCAAGCTGGAGTGCTGCCCTCCCCACTGCCAGCTACACCATGTTGGGGGCCACCTCACTGCATTGCTGGGTCTCTTGTCAAACTGCTGAGGCATTTATGACCATTTTTGTAGTTTTGGACTGAACCTGGATGCTGGTATTAATCAATAATGTGCTTTGGCTTCCTCTGTATATTACTTTGACTGGTGTTCTTCCAAAGAATTAATTTCTGCATTGATTTTTGGTTTCAAACATTTCAAACAAATTTCAATTACTTTATTTATGTTAAAAATTATTTTTAATTTCTTCTGTTTTCCAGGTCTTTTTTTGCTGTCAGGCATGACCTTTGGGTAAGTGATTTTTATCATGATAATTACCAAATAGAAATTATTTTCTGCTCAGGGTTTTTTTTTGTTTGTTTGTTTTTAATTTAAAAAGCAGGTACAGTGTGGCTGCATGCAGAATGACCGTACCTCGTGGCCCTTCCCAGTTGAGTTTCTGGGGTAGTATGTTGGGTTTTTACTCTCCAGTCCTATGAATTCTTGGAAGCATATACAGTATTTTTCAAAACAATATAAAGATTGTTATCAACTAAACTAGTTTATGAGTTTCTGTGTATCATAACACAGGCAAATATTTGCATTTTCAAACTGATAATAAAAATGAAGGTAACTCTATACATGTGACTCATTTCACTCTAGCTCTAGGCGCAGACATACGGCCTCTTAAAGTCAGGTATCCTTAAGTGGGTTAATAGCAGTGCTAAGAAAGGAAAAAAAAATTTAGTTAAATAAAATAGGGAATTAAAAAAGCATGACAATTCCAGTTGAAATGTAGCAAAGATACTGATGCCTGGAATCTAACTAAAAACCAGCTGTATGTCATTCCAGTGCAATATCTCTAGCATCACAGAGCCTGCAAGTATTGTGGAAAAAGAGTCTCTTAGTAAGNNNTTGTTCCATCCAGTGAGTTGTCTTTGCTGACCACCGGTGACAATAAAGGGAAAAAACCCAAACAACCCTGGAAAACCAGTTCAGCTCACTTTATGGGTTCTTAACTGTCTTTTATAGCTCTGAGTGGTAAGGTGTAACTGAGTTTGTCGTTCTTAGTGCCTTTGTGGGTGCTGCAGAAGGTCGTGAAGGATATTAAACATTCAACTTCTGCACCTCTCACTGACTACTGGTAGATGCACATTTTTCATAGTGCTATCAGACACTTGTTTGTCAGTTTGGAAAGTAGAAGTATCCATATATCACAATATTCCTCATGTGGTCTTTGTTTACTGGCAGCTGGCAGGAATTCTCAGTAGATAAAGTAAGAAAAGCATGAAGCAACATATTGTTCATTTTTGGCATGAAAGCCACGAATCCTGAGAATCCTGAAACCAGTCAAGCAGACTAACGGTCTCTCAAAGTTTAGCGTAGGTTTCAGTCTAAATAACAAAGCATCATGGTGTAACTTAAGTCACAGTTCCAACTTACCACAACAATATATATTTTTATTCTAATTAGCAAGCAAGTTATAGATTAAATCTAAATT
>VZTV01059049.1:0-13582 GCA_013400875.1 Anhinga rufa | reverse complement strand
TGGGCGGCCCCTGCCCGCGGCCCCGCGGGGTGGAGGAGCCGCCGCGCCGGGAGGCAGGGCGCGCGGGCCTCGGCAGGGCGGCCGCCTTCGCAACGGCTGATCTCGCCGTGTCTGTCTGCTCCTAGGAAGAAACGGGTTCTGATGCAAGGAAAACGATGAAGTTCCCTTGCCTTTCCTTCCGACAACCATATGCGGGATTAGTTCTAAACAAAGTCAAAACGGTAGAGACTCGCTGGCGTCCTTTTCTAGCAGGCTACAGGAACTGCACCATTGCTATTCATATAGCCCTTAAGGACTGGCAAGATGAAACATGGAGAGCAATTCTTTTGGATAGGTTTGGTATGACACCAGAACAAGTGCAAGATTTGTTGGATAAAGGGGAAAAATTTGGCAGAGGAGTTATTGCAGGTAAGCAACCTTGGATTATATTTTCCAAGCAAGCTTTCAATCTGTTGACTTGCTTCAGTCCAATATGCACACTTACGCGCTGTGTAACATTGCTCCAACACTCACTTTGAAGGAGTGGTGCCCAAGTTGTGACTGGGGGACTATTTTGATACCTTATCACTGTAAGCTGAGGTCCATGAGGGAAGCTGTAAATAAAACTCATTCTTTTTCATTGTGTTGGAAATGTGAAGTATCTTTCACCTTTAGGATAAAGAATTTTAGTCAGGCCTCAGTTTTTAAAATACACTCTCTCCACTAAAAGCTTTAGGCTGCAACTTTAAAGTCTGTTCAAGAAATAACATTGATTTGTGCTAACTCGTCATGCAGTAAGATAGTATAACGTGGGTAGCGTGTTATTTGGTTGCATGATAATACATGTCAATTCCATGCTTTTTGCATTTTAAGCTTAGAAACTCTAGCTGAAACCATTTTTACAGTGCTCGTAGTCAAGTGAAGTCATGATGTTGCAGTGCTTTGCATGTCATGTTAGAGTATTACATAAAAAAATCCTATTTCCATTCTACAAATGCTCCATTGCTCTCATTATTTGGGCAGTGAAGTTTGTTTCTGTAACACAAAGTTAGGATGGAGTGGTGTTTCTTTGCTTATATTGTGCTGAAATACAATGTATGTTGCTGCACTGTATACTTAGTTTTATCCAGCACTCATTTTGTACTCTTATTGGAGGTATCTTTTGTTACACCATCTGTCTTGCATTCTCATTTGAATATTTTTAGCTCTTCCTGCACAACAGTTTACTTCTATCACATACAGCGAAAAATTGTTCCAGTTCTACAGTGCTGAAAATTGTGAGGTACTGTGCAATATGCAGATTTGTAACCTTGACATAAATTGCACGCTAAATTGTGGAGTAGGTATCAAAGCTTGTTTGATCTTTAACATTTTTAATCATTACGCACTAAGAAATTCCCTTTTGTGACACTGAAAGGGTTCCAGAGACCAGGAATTTCCATACGGTTCAATGATCTTAAAATGTTGATAGAATAGTGTCCTGATAGGAGCAGAGAGTTTTATTCATAATGAAGCTGTTTCAAAGCCAAATGTGGTGCTGGAGTTTTGGTAGCAGCTGTATCACCCTAGATGCAGGCTTCTTTTAACAGAATTCTGCATCACTGAGTTGTGAATGTTAGAACTGCATGCTTCCCCTGTTCTTCACTGACCGAAATTCAGTCACACCGGCCATCTTCTGCAGTGAATGGCAGTGGCTTCATACTGTGTTCTTCTGGTAACAAATGAGCTGTTTTGTATCTCCTCCAGGTGGATTAATTTTGGAAAGCTTTTCTTTAGGAGATCAAATAGACAACTAATTTTATATTTTCATTTTATAATACAGGATTAATTGACATTGGAGAGACATCACTCTATCCAGAAAATTTGCCTCCTGAAAAGATGCTGGAGCTGGAAAACAAAGCTGTCCTCAGTAACTTAGAACAGAAATACTTGACTGTTGTTTCAAATCCAAGATGGCTCCTGGAACCAATTCCTGCCAGAGGGAGAAAAGGTGTGTGGCAGGTGGACATCCCTGAAGAACTGATCCCTTTGGAAGTGTAGGTGTTGGCCCTTGCTACTATTTTTCCTACCTAAATGCAAACTTGGAATTCATAAGTCAGCATCCTGAATACCAGTGAGTTGTTTAGGATTCCGCTCCAAAACTAATTGTTTGAAATAGCAACTACATTTGAAGTACTCCTTTGAGGCACAATAAACAAGATGTAATTTTTATCACCATCACTGGAAATTATTAACAGTTTACTAGATTTTTCCTACATAAATAACTCTAAGTAAATGTGATTTTTTTTAAAAGACATGGTGGATGTATTGTGTGCCGATTTAAAACGTGAGCAAATATAACCATAGTGCATGATGCATGTATCTTTGATTATATGAGAAAGAAAGTTTGTAGGACCCTTCAGAAAAATGGTGCTTGAAAGCAGGTGGCTCCCATCACGAATATGACATCTGTCTCCCAGCCCCCTCCTGACCTGGCATTTGTGGGGTCATTGAGAAAGAAATCGTCGGAGGTAAGGCTAGTCCTCGGGGCTTCTCAAATGGAGCAGAGGTTTGCTGGACGAGGTTTCTGCGCACAGTGTGTGTTATGTGCTGTGAATGTAAAACTTCCAGCAAGGACCAGCTTTTCCTCATTCACAGGTTAGGTACGTTGTATGTGCATATGATAAGGGGAGCAGTCTGCAGCCTATGGCTCTGTGACCTCGCAGCCTTTGGAGGAAGGCCTTTATTGGAAAGAAGGTGCTTGTACAAAACAAAGCACAGTGATTATTTTACTATTTCTTTCTCTCATTTAAGATAAAATATACTAGTCTTTAATTCAGTAGTAGATTTTCAAAACTTAAAAGTGTGGAGAATTTTGGCACTTTTAGTTTGTCAAAATTCACACCCTGCATTACAAAGAAAGTCCTGGCTTTCTGGAGCAAGGCCCAAGGCCAAGCACAGGCATGGCTTTAAAAAAAGGACAGGACAACTGGGAGAGGCTTTGTATTCAGGAAGTTTATTGGAACACTTAGGAGACTATTCCCTTGGACTACAGGACCTGTAGAAGAGCTGTGGAAGAAGGTACCTAGCATGCCCCGGGCTGGGGTCCAAGGCCATCGCCTGCACCTCCGCTGTTTGGACCACATGTGCCAGTCGGGCAGTGGCGGTACAGTGGAGTTTGGCCCTGAGGTGGCCTTGGCACAGATGGAGCAGCGGCTGGTGCCAGCACAGCTGGAGAGGTGGGGGGTGCCAGCCCTGGTGGAAAGGGACTGTTGGATTGCCTCCTGCTGAATTTGTCAGAGCAGCGGTGCGTGCAGATAGAGAGGCATGTCTGGCTCAGGTAGCTGCCTTGGCACGTTGCTTGGCAGGTGCAGTCTTCCTGGGTGCAGAGGCAGGCATGTTCCCCCTTGGACCTGCTGTGAACGGACCGCTTTCCTCCTTAGAAGTGGTTTCCAGTGCAAGCTCAACATCTGGGTTTCTTTTCTGCGGCATGCGTGCAAATCCGTGTCTGGTGAAAGTCCTGCTCATGTTTGATTTTTTGGACCAGAGCTTTGCTTGTACTTCATTAGCAGATGCGGAAAACTTCTTCTAAAATTTGGGTTGTAGTAGAAGTGAAACTAAAAAATGCAAAGGAAAAGAGTTAGTTGCCACCACCTTAAGACTGGAAACCAAACAGATACAAGAACTAAGAATTTTAATTGCCAGAGAAATGTGGATGTAAAGAGGACTATCAGGGGGTGTTCTGAACCTGAAGTTTAGGCTGAATAAAATGGTGCAGTACGGTCCTGTTAGTAGGAACCAGCTTTGTGCTTCTGCCACTTGGTAGCAGAGAAGCATAGGGTTTTGAAAAGCATACAAACTGATTCAGAAACCCAAATTCCATTACTTTTCAGTAACTTCAGCATGGAATGAACAGGTAGGTAACTAGGATGCTGACACATACCTCCTCAGCCTTCAGCAAATGCCACGGAAACTGCACATCTAGTACAGCAAGACACATAGCAAATAAAAATCCCGGTACCATATCTTTTCACTTTGTGTTCAAATTGGAAATAACCAATATATACTTTCTCAGCATTTCTACTGCTCAGAAATGCTACCTGAAAAACTCTTCAACATTAGCTGAGAAACAAATGACAACCAGAACATTTACTACCATCCTCGTCTCCTGTGCAGGAAAGGCTTATTTCATTGGAACAGAAAGCTGTCCCACTAGAATATTCTGAGTTAGTTTGCATATAGAGGATCTGACATACCACCCTACCTGTTTCTTCCATTAGCAGGTCATAGGGTGAGCCCAGTTTTGGAAAAATCCAACAGCTTTCTGGTGAATCCGTGCAGATGGAGGCAATGAGTGAAGCTTTTCAGGTTCTTACTTTCAAAAATTCTCAGACATCCTCTCCTCGCTAGTACTTCGTCTTTGAACAGTTCTTCATGAATTGCTACAGACTCTCTGTTATCCCCCCACCAAATGGATGCAAACTGAGTGCTTTCAACAACATCCCAGAGCTGCTTCAAAAAGCGGAAGCTTGTAGAGCCATTGCCTTTGCTAGAGCTCTCCTCAGATGAATTCAGATGCTCTCTTTTTGACCGGGGTTGCTTAGTCAAAGTTTGTGAAGACCCTTCTTCTACTGGAGGTCCAAAGGCAGCATCACTTGCTGCACTTCTGTCACGTGCTGGACAGCGAGAAGTTGAGCCTGACAAATCAACTCCTTTGTCGAGACCAGAATCACATGAAGCTTCTGATGAGGAAAGCTCCATTACAAATTAATTTTTCTCAGTTTGAGTAAATCTTTCATTGAAGTAATCTGCCTTAGCAGCTAGACTGTCCTGCCAGCCAGCCAGCTGAAAGGAAGTGACCCACTGAGAATGCCAAGGGAAAACATTCTCAAACATCGTTATGACACCCTTGCTGCGCTGCCGTGACATCACAGAGTGGCCTGTTTACTAATGGCATGAAGCAGCAGCAGCAAGAGCTAAACAGTGCTTGTTGCTTTTCATTTAGTTTGGTTTGGGTTTGTTTTTTTTTGACTCAAGAGCCAAAAAGTACATAAAACCACAATGAGGTGTTAAGTGCGGAGAGAGGGTAGTGCTGTGTTGGGTTTCAGCCAGTAGCTGGTCCACAGGGAGGAAGAGGGAGGTCTGCAGTGTTAGGAATGAAAGCGCCACACCTCTGAAGTTTCTCAGGTGCACACCTCTCATACATGCAGAACTGTCCATATGCTCTTTGCTCTCATTGCCATACTAACACTAAGGAAACACAATCCATGGTGTGTAACCTACCTAAACTGTGGGTTCACCTAAACACAAAGAGCAGCTGCAAGAATGTGGGAGCATCTGACATCTGTTGTTACAAGCTACTGGAGTATACGTTTCAAAGACTAAATTTCTCTAAAGCACCTAGAAGTCCAAAGCAGTCTGTCCGAGATCTCTCTTCAAACAAGAAAATGCTATACCAACACCAGTGAGTTCCTATCTTGAAAAGTTTAATTGTTTACACCAACACAAAGTTGGTAAGAAAGACCAAGCTATTATATTTAAGGCAGCTAACTGACAGCTGTAAAGCCTACAACCATTGTTTCCGGCATAGACTGCACGCACTACATGAGAGGGAACAGCTTATTAACAGTCTAATGGGAAAATGGTGTACATGCTGCTCAAGAATTAAAACATGAAACTGGAAAAGCAACAAAAGCAGGGCTTAACTCCCAAGCCAGAGCCAAGTGGAAACATTTACATGCAAATTTACACAGCTAACTCAAAAACATCACATAAGTTGCTATACATTCTCTTTCCCCCCAAAAAAGGCTTTCCAGTCTTGCCTGAGAAGTGAAACACTCCTGTGCCTCTGTGATTAAGACAATGATTGTGGCTGACCAGAAAAAAGAAGTAGAGAGATACTAGACTAAGACATCCCCAAAGCATTTAAAACAGACAGAGAAACCAAGTGTATATTTAGGACCTAAAAGACCCCCTGGAATAGCATAGGCATTTCATACAGGGTTTTTAAAAAAATACTTTCAGATAATACTCGTACTGTACACAACAAGACTTTTAAACAATATATTACACTGCTACTATGTTCATATAAATACTATACAGGCAAGCGTGCAACCAACCCTTTGGGAAGGTTCACAAATGAGACCACTGTGTATCTCTGGAAAAGCTCTCAGATTATCTTCAAGATCTCTGATTTGTGTAATCCAAGCCACTGATTCAGCAATTGCTATTTTAAAGTAATTGGGACAAGGCATGAGATGAAATACATTTGTCTGCTGGTTCCCAGTGCAAGTTTAATATGATACTGTCATCTTAATCTGGCATATCAATGTTTAACTTGGGAGGTGGAATCACGTATTTTCCGGGACTCTGTGTAATGACCACGCCAGCTTTTTTTCGAAACATTGGTGCAATTTTTGGTGGTTCGGGCAGTGGTGTTTCTTCTGTTTCATCATTATCCTCATGGTGAAGATCATAAGAAATATTTCCATATTCTCGTAAGAATGGGAAAATTTCAAGCAGAAACTGGCAAAAGTCTTTGCGAATTCCAAACCACCCTAAAAAAAAAAAGAATCATTTCACATGGTTGCAGAACAGAATGGAAATTTAATTAAGCAGACTATGCAATCTCATTTAAGTTCTCTTGATTGTTTGCATAGGAACAATATAAAATTTGTTAGTGCTGCTTCTCAGTGTTACTTACACCTATAACAACATTACAGTTCAGATTATCTACACACAGATACACATATGGAGTATATACGTGCATTTGCATACCTCTGCATGCCTGCGCGTGCATGTCTCTGCGCGTCTATCCATGTGCATAAATTACAGCTATACTACCACAGCAAGAATCCATTTCATTTCACATGTTAAGCAGTGTCAGATCACATCAGAACACAGAAAGAACACAAAAGACTTTGCATCTCAACCAATGCAAACAATGCATCATCTGCAGAGAGGGACCTGGGGGTTCTGGTTGATGACAAGTTGAACACGAGCCAACAGCGTGCCCTGGCAGCCAAGAGGGCCTACCGTGCCTTGGGGTGCATCAAGCGCTGCATCGCAGCCGGTCGAGGGAGGGGATGGTCCCGCTCTGCTCTGCACTGGGGCGGCCTCACCTCGAGCGCTGGGTGCAAGTTTGGGTGCCAGTACATGAAGGATATAAAGCTACTGGAGAGTGTCCAGAGGAGGGCCACGAAGTTGTTGAAGGGTTTAGAGGGGAAACCATATGAGGAGTGCCTAAAGTCACTTGGTTTGTTCAGCCTGGAGAAGAGGAGACTGAGAGCAGAGCTCATCATGGTCTGCAGCTTCCTCACAGGTGGAGGAGGAGGGGCAGGCGCTGATCTCTTCTCTCTGGTGGCCAACAACAGGACCCGAGGGAATGGCAAGAAGATGTGCCAGGGGAGGTTTAGGTTGGACATTAGGAAAAGGTTCCTCATCCAGAGGGTGGTGGAGCACTGGAACAGGCTCCCCAGAGAGGCAGTCATGGCACCAAGCCTGACAACACTCAAGAAGCACTCAGACAATGCTCTCAGAGCCATGGTGTGAATTTGGGGTTATCCTGCACAGGGAGAAGAGTTGGACTCAGTGATCCTTTTGGGTCCCTTCCAACTCAGGACATTCTATGATTTTACGATCAGTGCCACATGGGAAGACATTCATACCAGTGTTTCTTTGATATATATGTAGGTTACAATACCAGAGGGAATGTGATGGCATAGGCAGACACAGGTTAGTAAATGTATATATTCAGTATTCTCCAAATACTCCTGGTAGCACTTGGCTAAGAAAAAAAAGTATCTCATCCTTGGTATTACCCATGCTAGATTAGAAAACAATACATATTCTGTGTTCGTCCTGTATTTTGCTATATGCAAAGACTTGGAAAGAGAGCATTTAAGTAAGCAGCATATGTAGTTCAGCAGATGGTACTCCTCTATTAACTGATACCAAAGGTCGGTGTTTAAAGGAACAGCCTGCCCAAGTCAAACCTTTCACACTGAATGGAAGCAAGTTATTAAGCATTTGCCAGGGAAGATCCCATGCAACCTATCTTTTTGCAGATGTTTGGCCTAAAAGGAAAGAGAATACTAGTTCAGGCTACTAGGACAAATGCTAATTAAAAGTGGTAGGTGCTACATTTTCCAGAACCCAGAGTCGAAAGATCCAATCATGTCAATGAGAATGAAAGCCGCGGACATAAGGAAGGATAAAAGGCTAAGTCACCATTAAAATCCCTTTGGGATTTCCAGTTGAGTCCAAGCAGAAGACATGTTCCCATAGGCATAAAAAAAACCCTCAAGACACACTATAAAAAGTGAAAACTTACTATTGTTTTCAAGTGATTTTTATTAACAGACACATCTGCATTCTTTCATGAGACAGTACACACAAAAAAGCCTTTTTGAAAACACAAATCTTAATGAAGCACACTGAAGCCTGGAGTTTCAATTTGCTTCCATCATTTCTAAATACTTACAGTGATTTCCTCCCTTTTGTCCAAATGTTGTTGCCATCAAAGTTATCAGTGAAAGCCAGAGAGGAACAAATATGGGTATAAAAGAGAAAGAATTATGCCCATCCAGTCTGTGTACTAGTAAGATCTAAATGACAAAAAAATGATACAGTATCAGTTTAAATGCAATACCCACTTTAAAGCTTCTAAAAAAATACGATGATCTCAGACCTTTAACTTCACACCTCTGTGAAGAAAACTGGCCTCCACAGAAACATGTAGCTACAATTCCAGTCTGGTATGTAAACTTTAAAGAAACATAGAATTCTTGGTTTGCATTCATATCTGCTGTTCATATTTTCTTCCAAAACAAAAGGCAGTATTCTCACTTGAGTAAGTCCAAAAAGAGACACAGCAACATTAATCACTCACTGAAAAAAGAACAAGGTACATAAAACTCGTTACGCTTTCTCCTACCTCAAATGTGAGCAGTGGAACTACAATTGTCATCCAGCTGACAGCCATGGTTATGTGTGTCCTCCTTTGCTCAGCAATCACATCCATAGAGCGCAAGAATAGAACAGACCATACGATGTAATAGAGCACTACTAGACACAGAAAGGACATCAAGATCCACAGTGGAACACAAACAACCTGAAAGAAAAAGAAAATTACTGCTTTCTACCCCCAACAGGGATACATTTTATCAGTTCAATTTGTTACAGGTGTATTTTTTTTAACTAAAGCAAGTATACATATTAAGTCTAAACAAGAAAAATATTTAAGTCCAATGCTCTTTAACTAATACAATCTCTAACAGAAAAGCTTCGCAAATCTCATGTGCTGTTATGAGCCATATCAGCTCTTTGGGGTTAGCTTTGTAAACTCCATCAAGCTGAAACAATTTAAAATTAAGTCAATGTAGTTCAGCTTTAGTAAGACTAATGTGATTTTACGTGGGCGCAACCAGTACTTGATTTTAGCAAGAATTTTCTACACCGGACACCTCCCTTGAAACAGTTTCTAAGTTAGATCCTTTTCCTAGTTTTCTGGAAAAATCAAAAGGACAGTCATAATCATGCAAGATTATCAATTTTATGGCAGCTTACAAAAACCCAGACACAGCAACAGTGCTTTTGTATTCTAAAGGCACTTGGGACAGGAGATCTCCACAGTTTTGACAGTGAGCACTTGCACAAGAAGTGGATTTACATGCATGGTAACACAGCAAATAAAACTAGTTACTTACCACACCATATTTACACCACATTCCCCAACTCATCAATCATTTTCATGGCTAGTTTAGGGCTCCCACTCAAAACTCTTGGTTAGAATTTCATTAACTGCTCCCTATAGCACATATCTTTATGAAATTCAGCATTTACACGAGGATAGGAAGAAAACACTTGTTACATACAAGCCACGGCCATCTGATGATCTCGTCTAGTCTGAGTGCAATAAATATGAACTGTAGAATATTGACTGAACACAAGATTTCCAGCTAGAAAAGAAAATACATTCGTTAACTCTTAGCATGATAAAGCTGTTTCGAAGATAACCAAAGAATCTGTCAAAGGGCTTCTCTGACTCTGTACTTATCACTGCGCTATGGAACATCATTTGCATTTACATTAGATATTACTAAGCATCCCTAAATTTGGGAGGCTACGATCCCAGAAGAGTACCTGTGGAGGCAGCTGTCTCCTGAGGAAAGACCTTCCTGGTATTTAAAAAATAATAAAATAAAAGTACTACCAGCCCCACTTAGAGTGATTAGAGAAATAAGAAAAGCCAAACTGAAAAAGGCAAAGCATTGCAAAACAACTTCAACTGTTTTCTTCAGATAGAAAATAGGGCTAGAATCAAAGTAACGAGCAGTAAAAAGTCCTCCAATTTAAAATGAGCAAAATCTATCTTCAAAGATATCTTTTAGTAGCTGCAGTAATGTAAAGATGAAAGTTACATGGGTTTAACTACCAACAGTCCAGTTGAAAAGTCCAAGCTCTATCTGGGGGGGAACTACATAGAATAGTAGAAGATGACATCCAAATTCAATCATTTACTGTATAACTGAGAGATATTTTAAATGCCACTGAAGACACTTGGGTTTTGAGGTGACACAGAAAAGCAATGCTCCTCATTAGAGATGTAAAAGCTGTTTTTGTGTCCCACTTGCCACTATGAGAAATAACCCTAAATAATACTGAAAAAATATCAAGTGTGTGTCTAACTTGAACAAAGTGAAACAATGAAATGCCAGACTTGGCAAGATTGTGCTTCTGGGCAACCCTACACATGTAGGAATTTCAAAAAAATCAAACAGAATTATTAGCTGAAAAGACTAACTGAAGCTCTTGAGAGTAAGTTAGAAACATTTTCTATTTTTAAAGAACACATGTAGGGATTTAAGGCATCTTTGAAATGCAGTATTTCTTAGATAGCAGAAACAACATGCTACTTTTCACTAACATATATGATTGCATACTATGATCTCTTGGATAAGTGTCTGAAATTCACAGATCAGGCAGCCAAAAATCCAACAGGCAGCAGGCACTTGCCTACTTCAAAGGCTGCACTGAAGTCTTCACTGTTGAAGTACAGTTTACTTTAAAAAGATTGGAAAAGTAAATTTGAAATAATTTTGTACCACTGGCTTTGTCAAAAGAATAAAGCACCAAAAAACTCCACACTCAAGCAACCTGAAAACTCCAAAAGCAAACAGAGAAGTAAAAAACAAACCAGAGGATCAATTGCTATAAGTAATTTTTAGAATCAAGTTAACATTTGAACTATACATGGCAAGTGCATGTATATTTGGAGTGGCTAGACTCACAATTTAATGAATTGAATATGCCTTAAGTAAATGGTGCTTTATTAACTGTAAAAGTAGTGTAACACATAAAAGAAAGCTTTTTTCTGAGCCCACCATGATATATAGACAAAAACCCACTATGTACTTACTGATGACCTAATCGGCTGCAGGACAGAAACAAGCAGACGATATATTTTCAAATTAAATAATTATGAAAATAATAGATTAAGCACTATTTTGATTACTTATGCCAAAAATTAATATCCTGGATTAAAGACAGGCTCCTCTTATGCTTCTAGCTAACGAGAAAGAAATAATGAGATCTTTCCAGAGTAAAAAGAAAAGAAAGTACAATAGCACTAAGTGAAGATTACAAAACAGTAAAAATATGAGTTGACAGGTCAACTGCATAAGTCATTTTCTTTCAGACAGCTGTTGCCTTTTAGGGGTGAGTGGATTCCATTTTGTTCTGCCAGTACTTAGCACCTCTGCAGTCATGTGTAAATCAATAGGTAATCAAGCATCAGCCAGTAGTAGGCAAGTACTTCTACACAAATTTTACTTCTAGGAATGGTTAACTGTGAATAGAACTCCGCAAAATGAATTCTATTTGCAATATTTTTGAATCAACAATTTAAGTTATCAGTTTACCAGCCATCTTAACAATCACTTACCAAAAATGTTTCTCTCTGAAAAACCCTGAAAAAGCTGAACATCATCTAAAAAAGTGATTTTTAATTGCCATGGGGTAGTTTGAGGACATAGCAAAAACCCCCAAACCCCTTAAAATAGTATCAATTCAACAGGAATTCCAAATTGATTGCAAAATGCCACAACCGCGGGAAAATCTTGAGAGTCCTTGTGCAGGTCTTCCAAAATCAAAAGGAGCGAGTCAGAGAAAAAAGAAGATAGAAGCAGAAAATAAAAACCTACTGGTTTATGCCTACAATCTGCATTCCCTAATTAAAGGTTAAGCAGACAGACTAGGATAGTAAGACATTTTCAACCCTGATTATCTAGGGCCCTGGAAATTCCATTCCGCCTAGGGACAGCGCTTACTATCAGTGGAATTTACTTCAGTAATTTCCATTTAAGTCTCTAGTATTAGTCCATATTTCAGAGTTCATGGGGCATTCTTTTGCCACACAATAATAAAAAGGCAGGTTTAAAACATGCTGCTATTTGGTAGTTGAAAAAAAAACTCAAAAAACTTAGAAAATTATTCCCAATAATTCCCAATTCTGATTTTTCACTCTAGCAGTTCAGTGCAAACAATTAAACTGATGCAGTCACGCATATTGTGCTTCCCTGAGAGACGAACTGTAACCAGACTGATAAAGAGTCTTGCATTGCTGCAAGTTGTACACGTAACAAATGAAGTGTTACCTCCAGAGACCTGTCATGTCGGAATCCCCACACACAAGCTGCAACTGACACTGGAGATACAAAGAATAACGGCATGAAGACCAGAAGCCAGAAGTGGGTTCCTCTTTCGATCCTGTCACACACCAGAACTTCAAACATCAGCAGCAGCAGGTGGATGCCCACTGCAATTAACATAGCTTTGAACTCCACACAGGTTTCTCCTTCTGCTCTAAAGAGAGGATAAGGATACATCCCTTGTCAGTAAGAAAGCACACTATCCTGTAAACATCCCAAGACACCTTGTTTACAATTGTTAAGTTTCAGATATTAACACGTTTTTAATAAACATGCGCATAATGATGATGTAACAGGATTACTTGCCCATAAAGCTACACATTTGAAGTATTTTACTCAAAGGGGGCTGTGGGATTTTTACAACTTGAAATTTTTCTAAGGATTCCATAGCTGTGCAGATAAAACAGGATTTCTTTGCTACTATGTAAACACTTAAATCATGCAGGCTGTTGGAAGTGAGCTAAGTCTAAAAGTTATCTGTTTGGTTCCTGCATCGGCTTTCATTGAATCAACATATTTTCCCAGGATTTCTTTATTCACCAAAATCCGTGTATTGCAACAGAATATTATCTATTACTAAAAAGTAAAATGCCCGTAAAATAACACCATGCACCAAGAAACCACACTTTTTCCTACATGAGTAGAAGTTTGCTAGAAGGGGCAAAGAAGACCTGAACGACACAATATAGTCTATCAGAATGAGACCTGTGCACAAAAGTTTTCATTTAATATTCACCATAGATAGAAAACAGGATTTAATTTATTGCACTTCATTTAAGGTGGTTTTTCTTTTCCCCTAGTATGTTCAAATTCATATCACACCACTCAGATTACCAAAACAGTAAAAGCTGATGTATTTAAAGTTCTGAAAGTTATTTTACCCTAGACTGACAATTAAAATACCAACATTAAAC
>VZTV01059042.1:0-40827 GCA_013400875.1 Anhinga rufa | reverse complement strand
AACCACATATTAAATTGTTGCAATAGTTGAGGCAAGGACTGAATGCAATGGAGCTGCTTCATTTGAATAAAAGCTGTAACTTAGTTTTGGAACAGGATTGAGTCTTGTGGCTGGACGCTCTCCAGCAGAAGGGACCAAACTTTGTTTAATTCCTTTGCTGGCATGTACCATCGGGCACCATGGGACTTGTTGCTGAGCTTGCTTGCATCATATGGTTTTAATCTGCATTTTATATGGCAAACCTCCTCCCTGCTCCTCCCCTTTCAATGTGGGAAACACCATCTTTAGGTCTATGTAGGGGCTGTAATTCACCCGTTTTCAAAAGGCCCTTCTGAAACGCATACACCATTCAAACATAGCTTTTAAATATCCCCCTCCCAGGGCGCAGCCATAGCTCAAGGCCAACTTAGCAAGATTGGAAATCTGAGTGATCAAAATTTATGATGGCTAATCTGTTGGAAAGCATATGTTAGAGCAGTGTTCGGCTGATCAAGTACATTATCTGATAACTGCTAGTAACATCTGCTGAGTGATCTATAGCCTGACTCTGAGGGGAAGGTATTTAACCTGCAGCAGCTTATGAGACTAAAAAGAAATAATAAAACCCGGTGTAGACTTAAAGGAAAAGATGAAATAAAAATTATTGAAAAGCAACTGGTGAAACAGTTGAGGCATTACAGTAGTAACAGTAATCAACAGCCCTGCTAAACCGACAGGCTGCATGACCTTGGTTAGGACCAGATATGGAATGGTGTTGTCTGACTTGGGCTAGCAGAAATTAAGACAAACAAGGGAATAAAATAGCAGCCTATCAAAAGTGATCATGTTCACAGGTACCAGAAGGGATTTCCAAGGCAGACTTTTTGCAGAATTAGTAATGTGCTTTTAAATTTCTGGGAAGCAAGAAATTGCTTGGCAGGATTGTTGGATTTTGGCGCAGTGAAGACTGAAAAGCCAGCCCTTGCTGCAGGGACAGAGAGAGGAAATGTGCTTGGCTGAGTCTCATTTTGGAAAGTGTGAGGATTGCCATCAGCATCCCAGGCATGGAGGGATCGGGTGAGGTAGATGTGTTGCATCAGCAGCCAGCCATAGATAGGCTTGGTTTTGGGTGCTAATGAAGCACTGTCTTTCCCACCCTGCTCAGCAACCATATAAGGTTGCTTTGACTCTTTTCAAAAATATTTGGGAGATTATGTTAGTAACCCAAGCTGCTCATAGCCTGCAAAAGAGAAGCATTAAATAGTTTATGCAGTTTTCCTCCTGCTTGCCACAATTTTATTTATGTTCACATTTCTGCTGCTGACACCATAGCACAGCGTGGAGGGGTTCAGCTCATAGAATCATAGAATCATTGACTCATAGAATGGTTTAGGTTGGAAGGGACCTTTAGAGGTCATGTAGTCCAACCCCCCTGCAGTGAGCAGGGACATCCTCAACTAGACCAGGTTGCTCAGAGCCCCGTCCAACCTGACCTGGAATGTCTCTAGGGATGGGGCATCGACCACATCTCTGGGCAACCTCGGCCAGTGTCTCACCACCCTCAGTGTAAAAAATGTCTTCCTTATATCCAGGCTAAATCTACCCGCCTTTAGTTTAAAACTATTACCCCCTGTCCTGTCACAACAGGCCTTGCTAAAGAGATCGTCCCCATCTTTCCTATAGTCCCCCTTTAAGTACTGGAAGGCTGCAATAAGGTCTCCCCGCAGCCTTCTCTTCTCCAGGCTGAACACCCCCAACTCTCTCAGTCTGTCTTCACAGGAGAGGTGCTCCAGCCCCTTGATCATCTTCGTGGCCTCCTCTGGCCCCGCTCCAGCAGGTCCATGTCCTGTCTGTGCTGGGGGCTCCAGAGCTGGACGCAGCGCTGCAGGGGGGTCTCACCCGAGCGGGGCAGAGGGGCAGAATCCCCTCCCTCGCCCTGCTGCCCACGCTGCTGGGGATGCAGCCCAGGGCACGGCTGGCTTTCTGGGCTGCCAGCGCCCATTGCTGGCTCATGCCCAGCTTTTTGCTCACCAGTACCCCCAAGTCCTTCTCCGCAGGGCTGCTCTCCATCCCTTCATCCCCCAGCCTGTATTAATACCGGGGGTTGCCCCAACCCAGGTGCAGGACCTTGCACTTGGCCTTGTTGAACCTCATGAGGTTCTCACAGGTCCACCTCTCCCGCTTGTCCATTTCTCTTTGGATGACATGCCATCCTTCTGGCATGTCAACTGCACCGCTTAGCTTGGTGTCATCTGCAAGCTTGCTGAGTGTGGACACAATCCTGCTAAGTCATTGATGAAAATGTTAAACAGCACTGGCTCAGTGCTGCTCTGACCATGCACAGCAAGGACAGGACTCAGTGGCCTTCCCATTCCTCCCGCCACCTACTTGCTGTTGTCATTGCCCCTTGAGCAGGTGTTTTCTAGGTCAGGCTGCAATTTACTCAGAGATTCATTCAGTTAACGGCCCATGCAGTGCCAAGCTGAGCATGAGAAACTCATTTCCATGGATGCCCCATCCCTGGAAGTGTTTAAGGCCAGGTTGTATGGGGCTTTGAGCAACCTGGTTCTAGTGGAAGGTACCCCTGCCCATAGCAGGGGGGTTGGGTCCCTTCCATCCCAAACCATTCTATGATTCTATGATTTCCCACCTTCAGGCAATGCCATCACTGCTCTTTGCATCCCATTGAGGAGTGCTGGGATAGCTTAGCTTTGGAAAGAGGAAATGTGCTATGAATCAGGAGCAGTGGCAGGCTTCCAAAAGGACTTGTCCCTTCTTTTTAATAAGGTGTTTTACTTCGTAACCTTCCCATCATTTTTAATAAGCTCTTGTGCTGTCAAAGCCACACTTGGCTATATTTTTCTCATTTTCCATCTGCTTATGAAAAGGGCTTACAAGAGATGAATGATTAAGAGGAGATTCTGTTGAGGATGGCTGCCCTGTGCAAGCAATCAGGGTTTCCATCTGGCTTTCTCTGGGTTTTTTTGGTCTAGTTTTCCAAAATAATGTTGTTGACATGGGGAACACACCTTGGCACATGCGTATGGCCCAGGCTCCTTTCCAAAGTGGGCTTGGGGCAGGGGCTGGAAGGGTTGTCTGGGTGAGAACTGAGGAAGCAAAGCAAGGCTTGTCCCATATATTCAATTTTCTATCTTTTCTTGTGTCTACTGGAACTGTACCTGTATTGCTAAGTGGGAACACAGTCCTACTGCCTAGGTGTGATCACATCACTCAATTTTTTAGCAAACTTTCTTCAAAAGGCTTAAGTGTGATATAAAAATGATTCATCTTTAAATTCAGTCCAAATGCTTCATCATGCTGAACTGGAAATTCTTGTTCAAAGCTATTCCAAACAGTCCTGTAAAAGATAGAAATTACCCAGCAGATAGTCCTTACTATGTCTGCCTTGGTGTGATTTGTTACAGCAAAATGAAACTGTCCAACAGTAATAAATTAAAAAAGAAATCCTCTTCATCAGTGCAATGAGAATGTAGTCTTTATAATTTATTACAGCAGTGTCAAAGATATCTATTGCATACACCTAACTCTTGGCGCCAGGAAAGATTTCCTACAGCTTCTGTTCTCTTTCTTCTTGCAGGAAATTAGCCTGGCCCAGAGATATTGGCAGTGTCCCTCCAGACCTAGCTCCCACAATCATCAACAGGAACTATGTTTTTGGCACAGAGAGAAAAAGAACAGCTTATTTTTGCCCATGTTTATGGCAGCTGGCTCTAGCAGTGTTCATAAGTGCTCACCAGTAAGGGTGAATCCCAGTTGGGGATTCAAAACTGGCCTCTAGAGAGCCTCTTTCTGCCTTGAGTAGCTTGTTAAAGCATAAATCTCTGCCCATAGGCTAGTGTGACCCTTGCAGTTTGTTGCAGAAGAGTTCATATCACAGTTCACAGTCATGTTTTGTTTGCCCATAGGGATGAGTGTGTTGTTGCAATCCTTGAACTCGTACAGCATGTTCAAAACTGAAAGGTCTTTCATGTATTCCTGCTTCACTGCTCTCAGCGAATTACCAGTCATCTGATTTAATTAAAGGGTAACTCAGCTAAACTTAATAAGCACATTAGTCAATGATATTTCTTAAAGCTTCGTCCAGGTAAATTTATGTATCTTCAATTACAGGAATGTCTCAAATAAAAAAAAATAAGCTTCTTTAGCCGCTGCTTTTATGTCTAAGGGTCTGAAACATATTTTTTTAGACCAATGAGCTTTATGAAGGGCTGCAGTGCATTCAAAACAATTCCTGGTAGCCTTTCCAATGCACTATTCCTCCTTCTCTTCATGATGTCCTAGATCTTTTGCATGTTTGACAGGCTGCCCTTTATCTCACACTGCTAGGGAAAGCTGGTATGTTCCCCCTGAAAAAGGGGAAAGGAGCTCTGTGCCCTAAACCTGCCTGCTCTCCTACATCCTTGACTGGCCCTAAGTATTCAGAGATATTCAAAGAACGCCCTCCTACAGCCAGGTCAGGGCAATGGCATGTGAGGACACTGCCATGGGTCACTGGGGTAGATGCTGTGGCAGGAAAAGAGAGCAAGCCCCGCTCTCCTCTCTCACTTCCTACACTACCTACATTTTCTCAACAGCCCCTTGAGGCAGGAGGGAAAAAGCCCCCCTACCTCCAGGCTGTGATGGAGCAATCCAGCTGCCCAGCAGCAGGTAGCACAGACGTGGAAGTCCTGACATCAAGGTAGAAAAAATGTCACCTCCACCCATAAACTGTCCTTGAAATTGTAATTGGGTTGTTACACTGTGCTTTCTACTTTTTAATGTGTTTATTAAGTTGGCAGTATATGATTTATTATGTTCTTAATTATTAATTTTCTTGCTCATAAGTGCCTGGATTTTTGTAAATTATGAGATAGGGAAGTGTAATGTGGTCACTTAGGAACCTTAACTGAAATGAAGGGTTTGGCTTTTTAATGCAATTTATATTTATGAGAAACTAATATAAGATCATTTTATATTATCAAAGTAATATAACTAATACAAGATGATTAAAAGAATGATGGTTGGATAGGTCAGATATGAACTGATATGAGCAGAAACTCAACAGCTGTAGGATTTAGGTCCTAATTTTGCAAAACACTTAAATACTCACTTAATTTTGTGGGAGGGGAGACTGTCCTGCATTAAGTCCTAAGTCTGAAGAAAGTTATTAAACATTGCTCAAGGCTACCTAATATTCTGTAAAATAGGTTTTGATCTAGGGCAAAATTGAATATGGGATAGATTCAAGCACAAGTTTTGCTTGCATTTATTCTCATGAAGCTTTACCTGTTGAGCATTTGCAGAAGATGTGCATGAAGAGTGTGGTGAGCAAGGCTGGATTAAACTGGTTTAGTTTGAGTTCGTAGTTTCTGGGTTTTTTTCTACCACTGTGGGTGAAAATAAAGCTCAAGTAGTGGGTCTAGTCATAACAGTCACAGACTACCTTGAATATCAGCAAGTGTCATCCAGGCAAGGAAAAGAACCAGTATTATACCACTTTTTTAAGTTATGAGCACAGGGCACAGTCAACACTTTTATTAATACGTGTGAGAAGCTGAGCCTGCTTCAAAGGGTACAGAAGCTACTCATGCACCTTCAGAGCTCCTCACTCAGTGCTGTGCCTGACCGTGCAGTTTCATAATGAAGTCATTCAGAATTAACCAGTCATTGCAAGTTAAGAAATCCATTTGAATCCTTTGCATTAAATTTTCCTTTAATTCACAGCAATTCCATTTTCATAGTACTGCATTGGCTGTATGAGGACAGCAATGCTTTTGTCTGTAATTCCAGCTCAAGTGGGGAAAAAAACCAACAATATTTGAATCCCTATTTCAAACTACTCTCTGACAAATAAGTTTTTCCTGATATAAATCAATATATAATATTGTCAGAATCCACTTTTCTCAAGCGTCAAGGTCAGCTAGAGGTTTGTAAATTAGTTCATGCCACGAGAAACTAATGAACCAGTTAAAAGACTGATATAGAGGTTTGGCTCTGTGAACATGTTGGTTAATCATCTGAGAGTCCATTAAATATGCTTTTGATTACTTTCTTGACTTTATTTCTGTATTTAATTTTGATAAATCTTAATCACAGTCTCATTTTTCTAGGAGTTACATATCTCCACTGACTCTTCTTGGAACCTTTTTTAGTTTTATATTAAATAAATATAGAGTAAAGGCTCTATAACCAGCATGCAGAATAATCATAGCAGTTATTACACAGATATTTTAGATACATCAATATAGGTGTAACATAAAACAGGAATACAAGTTGTACTTTGTTTAAGGAATAATCTGCTCCGGAATGAGTATCTCTGGGTGGACTTTGCAAATGTTATGGGGTGATCATTTCCCAAGGATTAATACCCCAAATGCTGTCAAACTATTAAAACTTCCCTCCCATACGCTGGAGAAGAGAAGAATATGGATTCAGTTACAGGCATCCATGGAATCATCTCATCTCAGGGCTTTGTAGGTCCCAACAGACCCAAATCAGGCAAGGAGCAGGCAGCATCATTGCCAAAAGCAGGGTGCTGGCCAGACACTGGCAGCAGGAACATCTGAGGTCTCTCCTCAGCACGCTGAGTCTTCCAGATTTATTTTTAATTCTGTGTAATCACCTTGAAGTCTTTTGATGGGTTGTTTGAACCTCATTGCCTCTCACTGGAGCAGTAACACAAGATTTGCAGAGCCTATACAACCTTTGCTTGAGGTTTTTCTGATGACAGCTTCACTACCGGGCTACTTCCTCTCCTGGTTTATTGCACTGCTTTCCTCTCAATTTTCATCGGCACACAGAAAAATCACAGGTGCTGGCTCATGAAAATGCAGATTTCTTTTTCCTCTTCCAAATCCAGCTTCATTCTTTTCTTAAGAAAGGGAATTGAGGTTTTAAATCAATAGCTTGACTACATCTAATATGAATTGATGGTTCAGGCAAGCAGCTTAACACTGTGTTTTAACTCCTTCACATCCGTTGGGAGGTCAGGTATGTTCCTCTTCAAAATGAGTCTCCCCCAGGCACGCGTTGCTCCGCTGACACCCTAGCAGATGCAGCTGATCCCTTTTGCTGTGAAACACAGCAGCCCCAGTCCAGCCAGGAGGGGAAGAGCCTGTCCGAGGATTACGGGGGCACAAGAAAAGCAAACACGTGAGTGCAAAGTGGGAGGACCCTCTTCCTGCATCCTCAGGAAGGGAACACCGCCAGCACCCTGGCTGAGGGAGAGGTTCCTCTGGGAGCCTTCAGAAAAGGCAGCCCAAGAATGCGAAGGTGAGAGGATGTTTTTCCTCTCCCCAACCCTTCCTGCAGTGCCTGGATGCGGCAGCCAGGGCTGGACCACTTCCCCTGCAGACTTGGCCAGGTCTTCACCAAGTGAGGAGACCAAGTCCCTCCAGGGGATTGGTGGTCAGGGAGGGACACCCCGTCCCAGCAACTCCTGACCCCTGGTTGTGCCTCCAGCTCTCATTCTTCTCTGAATCAAAATTTCCCCTAACCTCAATGGCCCAGGCTGCCAGGCCATTTAAAGCCTTGCAAATGGAATTATTTAAATAAACACATGATCTGACCTCCCAAAGAAGGGCAGATAATTAAGCACTAATTTGAGCAACGTTTAAAAAGCCATTAGGGATTTTATTTGCAGATCAGTAACTGCTTAAATGGATGGCTTTAGGGCAAGAGAGTGATGCTCATCCTTACTAGATCAGTAAGGTGCTGTCTATGGGCAGCTGTGTTTGGACACTTTTTGGTTGTGTTTCTGAGAGCTAAAGGAGTGACTGGTTCAGTGCAAGCCCGGTTTTACAACACGGACATATTTTAATCAGGGCTAAATTGCTGACAGTGAAATGGAACATGATGATCGTGCATTTGTTTCACTCATCAGCAATGCAACTGGTGAAACCAGAGCAGATAATTAGAGCTTATAATAAACCAAAAGCATTTACAGTAGGTACTACTAGAGGAGTGGAGCCCATTTCTCATTGATGTTAGGGTCCCTCAACCCGCATCCCTCTTTAATGGGCAAGTCCCAGGAAAAGATCCCAAAGGTAAATCCAGTAGCATTCATCTGACCTATCCTTTCTTGGTTTTCCCCACAGGAAATTTCTTCATTGCCTTACAGTTCAAAGCAAGCTGATTATCTAACAGAGCAGTAAAAGCATTAACCTGTTTTAAACAAGCATGTTTTTAAGGCAACTGGAAGAAAGCAGAAAACTTCATGGTACAGCAACAAAAAAAATTGAGATGAAGGGATGCAAAAAAAAAATTAATGCTGGGTACAGTGTTATTTATCTTTCTGAGGGCAGCAGGTAAATACTGATGTCTCTGATTATTCCACTGCAAAACATGGTGCAGTGCATGAAGGAGCAGCAGGCTGCTGGCCACCAGCAGCACCTGGAGCCATCTCCCTGCCCCACGGCCTGTCTCTGCCCTGGGCAGCTCACCAAATGGATGGACTTGCCTTTTGGCCTTTCCAGCACCAGAAATCAGAAGCAGATATTTCTTTTGGAACATAAAGTTTACAGGGCTTCAAATGTTTTCAGAGCCCAGAACAATGTTGTCGTCATTAGTTAGAGAAATATTTCTTCCTATGCTGAAATCCTAAATCAGCTCTTGGTCTCAGATCTTACGGCAGAGATTTCCACTGGTTATTTGTGTTGGTTTTCAATAGCTCACCCCCTAGCTGCATGTCCAACAGTGAATTGCCTAGTTTATCTCTGCTGTATCCCACACCCCGACTCCGCTACATTACCTTAAAACATCAAAATGCCACAGGAACAACAAAAAAAATTTGTGGCTACATCCCTGGGAGCCCTAAGACCCATTACCTGAGGTGTGATTAACCACCTGATTTGTGCAGTACTAGCAAGACTCAGGGAAGAATTAGCATCCTAAGGAGAGCACAATAACACCTTAAATCTTGGCTTTGGCTAAGTGGTAGCCTACATTAATATATAATAACTAAATAAGCTAAATCAGGGAACATAAATATAGAGGGCTACCTCACACTGACTTCCACGTGGATCCACAAGTGAAATAATAAATTTTCTCATTGGGAAAAAGCCTGAATTGAGACCAGCTTTGTCTTGAAAGACATGCAATACCTGTTTATATAAATAAGAACTGCTGGCTTTTACCTAGAATAAAACATGCCTGGATTATTTTCTAATTACTCTATAATTATGATGGGAAAAGTGAAGACAAATGAGTAACTACACTAAAGCCATTACACTGAACATCTGTGAACTCCAAATCAGAAAAGGTTACAGCTGGTGATTGACCATGTTTTGAGGCTAAAAGTGCAGATTTTGGGGCTGATACAGCCATGTATGAAGCGGGAAGGTGGGAGTCTGGGCATGGTTTTGTACATGATATGTGCTCATTGAGCTAGACCCAGGGCTTGCGGTGACCTGTGCAGAGGCTCCCAGCTGCACTCTTATTGTGAAAGAGAATGTGCAGGTTGGTTGTACACTTGACAAACATGCAAAAGCATGTGATGTTTTCTCAAAAGGATGGTTAAACAAACAGTCCTCGGTGATGACCCACTGTGGAAACCACAAGGAAGAGGGATTACTTAATAAAAAGCAACTGCAAGATCAAATAAGCAAGTATCAGTAAAGACACGGTAAGAGGTGTTATGTTGTATCTGCAGAGGAAGGGCTGGGTTGGCTGGGCAGCCCAAATCCCTGTGGGAAAGACAGAGAACTTGTGAGACACACAGATTTTCAAGCAAACATTCATGTACAACATTGGTGTTAACCTCTGCCAAGTTCCCAAATGAATCCAAGTTGCCAGCCTCTTCATCATTAGCTGCATCACTTAGCTTCACTCAGGCAGGGGCAGCTGGAGGCTTGTGGCTGTTGAGTTTTGCTTGTTGGGGTGCAGTTGCTCTTCTTAGGGTACGTTGCTTGTTTGGGCTACTCTGTCCTGCCATTTTCCAGTGGCACTTTAGGGACTCCTGGCTCCCTGGATATAATTTGATCCTGGAAGCTGCTGTGCTTGTCCAGCAGCACAGTTCCTCTGGACCAGCTCAGCCAGCAGCAGCACCCAGCACTTGGAGCCAAGGGAGATGGAGAGAGGGCAAGATTTGCTCCCACAAATTCAGGTAGCTGAAGGTGGGGGGTGATATGGAAAGCCCAGTGCCCCATCATTGTACTTGGGATGTACAAGCCTGTGTCTATCCAGCAGTTTTCTAGGGGAGATAGCCTCAGCAGGTCGTTGCTTTTCAGCTTTGCTCTTCATGCTCCTTCCTAGGACAGCCAGGCTGATTACTGTGGGTGGGTTGCTTGCAGCTCTGGGGGAGGTTATACCTGCTCCAGTGCCCATCCAGGCTGTGTGGGCTTTCACACCTGCCCTGCCCACTTAAGGCAGTGGCACCACTTGGCCCTTTCTCTCTGAGAGGTAGAGGCACAAGCCCTGAGAAGCCTTTCTGGTTTGTGCGCATCTGGAGTGAGTTCAGCTGCAAAGAGATAGATAGACCGTGGAGATCTTGTAGTTTAGTTTGAGATTGTCATCCAGAAGTAATGGGGTAATTATCTTTCTGAATCTGTTTGGACAATGTAGAAAACAATTTAGAGACAAACAGGGGCCATTGATTTGCTTTATTCTTGTTCTAGAATGACAAAATACAAATTATTACACCAACAGTGTGTCAAGGTTGCCAGTAAGCACGTGTCATGTCTCCATCCTGCCTGGAATGAAGACTTCACCCTTACGTGCTCTGGATTCAGTTTGTTAAAATACAACAGGCAGAATGAAAAGCAAAGAGCAGCTCTGTGCTAGGTGTGCCCTAGAGACACGGATGGAAGCAAAAATCCAGGTGTGAGAATCACTGAGCTAGCTCAGCATGTGAGGAAGCTGGTTGCTTTGCTGCAGGATGGTAGGTGACTGAGGAGGTGAATGAACAGGGGAGCCTGAACAAGGCCAGCAATTGATTTGGTTGTAGAAAGTGTGTTTGTAAAGGCTAATCTCTGAAAGTAATTGGCATGATCAAATCCAGCTCTCAATTCATGTACAGTCAGGCTGTTGCCTAGTATATCCTGCCCATCTCGCTTAGCATCCAAGAGCTAGCAGCAGTTTGTGCCAGGAATACAGGATGACTCACTGGAGCTGTCTTGCTTGAAGAAATAAGGTCCCTGATTACACTGGTTATTCCGAAGCCTTTCTCTCTCTCACTGAGAAGAACAAAGTATGCCCAGAAGATGTGGAGGCTTATTTTTTTTTTCCCCATATGCAAATAACGTCCTTCACTAAGTTTATTCTTTGCCTAAGTAGAAGTTAAGGGTGCCCTCCATGCTCTCACAAGACCAAAGGTCATACAACACATCTAGACCAGGCAAGAGGTTGTTTTTAGGCTAGCTATGGGCCTCGTCTAATTTAGCATCACAGGACGGTTGAGGTGAGCAGGCACCTCTGGACATGGGCCAGTCCAACCCTGCTCAGAGCAGAATCAGCTAGAGCAGGCTGCCCAGTGCCATCCCCACTTGGGTTTTGAGTACCTCCAAGGATGGTACAACCTCTCTGGGCAACCTGTTCCTGTGTTTGTCCACCCTCATAGTTTAAAAAATGGAACTTCCTGTATTTCATATTTTGTCCTGTCACTCTGCCCAGACAAGTCCATGGAGGAGAGTCTAGACCCATCTTTTTTGCTTTTCCCCCATCAGGTATAAGATCCCCCTGGAGATATCTTAAGAATGGTTGCATTTTTATCTTTTCCAGAATATGCAGTTAAGCCATCAAACTTGTAAAAACAGATTGTTATAGCATCTTTTCACCTCTCTCCCCCCAATACCACATTTTGGTTGGACTGCTCATGCCAGCTGTTGCTCTATTTGCCATCATCCTCTTCTGAAGGGTTGGACGTTTTCCCCAGATGCCAGTCAGCCTCCTCTGCCCTTCATGTCCTCCACTTACCTGCGGTATGCCAGCTCCCAGGCTGAAAGGTGGTAGTGGTTTGATGGCCTGCCTCAAGTTAGGTACCCAGAGGATGGCTGGACCTTGGGCCAGGGACTGAGTCTTGCTCCTGAGGGACAAAAGGAGATAAACTTGACTTCCCCTAGTACATGTGTTCAGTAAGACAGCAGCTATAGAGTTGCCAAGAGGAACCCAGGAGAAAAGTGAAATGTGTGGGTTTCTGTTTTTTCTGGTTTCTAATACGTGGAGGCATTCTTCATCTAGCACAATAAATTGCTAAGACTCTAGGTCATAAACAAACAAAAAAAAGTTTAAATAATTAAATGATTGTTTTAAACCAGGCATAGAGTCATCATTGCAGCCCTGCTTCCCCCAAGAGCTCAGCGTGTGCCCTGGAGCCGGCACTCACAGAGCTCCATTATTCCTGGTGAGGGCTCCAAGCAGGTGTTGGCCCTTGAAAAGACTTAGGGAAAACAAGGCCAAGGCAGGCTTCTTAAATGGTATCAAAGCAGCATTTGAACCAAAGTCTTGCTCTAAATGGTGTTAAATGTACTTAGTGTGAGCTGTGGCTTGTTGCTCTGCCCTGTACCAGGGGGCTGGCAGGTTCCACCGAGTGGGGTGGGCTCCTTCTAGGCTGGACCTCTGCAAGCAAATGGGGCAGGATGGCTTGAGGACCAGCTGGAGACATCCCCTGGTTTCCATAACCAAACCTGCTCCTTCTTTGCTCTCAAATGAGCAGAGCACTGGTTTACAGCTCCATGTCCTCCAGAGCTACTTCCCATGCTGGGATCAGAGAGAAAAAGTGGGCAGAGGTTCAGGGCTTCACAGCCACATTCCTTTAGAGCTGCAGAGTCTTATTTAGACAAGAAACTGAGAAGGAGGACCCAAAAATAAACAGGTTTTATGCTTTTAATATTTTTGTAGCTCTGATTTTTTCTTTTTTTTTTCTTCCCAAACAAACATTCTCTCTTAGATGTAAACACTGATATTTCCTTCAATAAACTTCCAGCAGAGGCCTGAAATAGCTGTGAGTCTCCAGAAAGTCATATTTGAATAATTCCTGCTTCTGACAGGCATTTAGGAAACAAAGTTGTCTGTGAGTAGAGTACCCCCTTTTTTGCAGTGAATAAAGCAGTACTTCGAAGAACAAAAATCTCAGAAATTAATGTTTTTTATTGCTGCACTTATGTTCCAGTTCACATTTCTACTGGAAATTACACTTTTTTGTTTAAGGAGTTGGCAGACTGTATTTGTGTCGAGTGAAGCAATGATGCTGCAAGTTGTGTAGAGCAAGTAGGAAATGATGCTCTAAGCCCCCGGGAAGTTGGCAAAGTTTGAATATATGTTGTGGAGTGGGAAAAGTGTTTAAAAAAATCATAACTATTTTGCAAATCAAAATATCCAGAAAGGTTTTAGTTTAAAAGGGATCCACTTCTTGATTGGCACATCCGTCACAGCCACCCGCTTTTACCTGACTGAAGCTACATGCTTCAATTACAGCTTCACGAAGCCACCACAAGGTTTTTGTTGTAGTGAATGGGAGCCTGATGCAGGCTTTTGGCTGTAAGGTCTTCAGTCCTCTCCAGTATACCTGATGTGTGCAGCCACTTGAATTATTTTGGACAAAGCCCTCCCTGATCCCGGCAGCTATTCTGATTTTCTCTGGTTTCAGAATTTTGTAACAACTAGAAACATCTCTCCATAGTCCTACATCATCAAGTATACTGCTCTGCTTTCTGGTTTATAAGCTTAAAATATCCTGTAGGTCTGTCTTCATATTTCCTTGCAAGTCAGGCTGGAATCCCCAAGCTTCTCTTTCCTTCTTTGTGGCTGTTATAACAAAAAAAAAGAAAAAAAAATTGCCTAGTCTAACAGCCGTGACCTTTTAAATCTCAAGTGCTTATACTGAATTTCATCTTAGTAACTAATTTCATCTAGCAACTTTTCCTTCAGCATCCAGAAAAAACTCTTTGCCCTACAAATAACTTTCACAAATGCAAAAACTGGTCGCTAATCAGAGAGAAGAAATGTCTGGCATTTGGTAAGACTCACTAAGCCAGCGGCTTTCAACACACACGCTGCTGCTAAAGGATGCCTGGGAAGGAAGTTAGCTGATATTTGCAACCAGCCTCTTCCACCACAGGGATGTCTAGGGCAGGGAGGTGATCTGATCAGCAGAGGTCGAGCAGCACTTAATTTGTTGGTATTGATCTTCCAGCAGAGGCACCAGACACCGTGATCAAAAACCTGGCTGTTCAACCATGATAAAAGGTGCCTACTTCTGATTTAATTTGCTAATAATATGGATGTTTTGAGGCTGCTTGGGGTGGAGCAAACCCCCCACCTCCACCATGCGGGAAGAAGGCAGGGAGAAGCTTTTGGGTTTCAGGGACTTGCCCAGGTGACCTGACACGCCTCAGCTTGCACCCTGGTCTGGGAGAAAAATATTTTCTGCAGAGCTTGAATTGTATGAGGAAAACTGGAAAGCAGACTGGAGAGAGAGAAGAAGCTGAACTAGTGTTTGGCTGGTGGGCAGTTAGTCTGGCAGGGGGAGCTGAAGGCAGCAGACACACCCTCTGTCCTAAGCAGGCTGGGACACTCCGTGTTTGTTTTTGTGGTTTTGCAGCCTCACACAGGAAAAAAGACTAGTTATTGTGAGAAGCGTGCCATATGTTGTTGCATATGGCTGAAACATCTGTATATGTACCCAGGGATCTGATATATGTGATGAGCTTCTGTTACAAATCTAACAGTGAAGGAATTATCTTTTGGATTTTTTTTTTTAATCTCTAAGGCTCTTTGAGGGAAGTCAGCCTCCTGGCTTTGTCTTCATGGGATTTCATGAAACCTGCAGGGACCAGTGCATGTAGAATGTACAGACGGTTGTTCATCTAGGAGCTACCAACACTCCAGCCATCCCTGGGGATGTCTAAAGGCTGAATGAGTTGTCCAAAGCTCTTCCATAAACCGCTGCTACCAAGCAAGCAGCAGAGGAGCAAACCAGATTCAAACTAAAATTATTCAAACAATCTAAACAGATATTTTTGCATCTTCCATAATCCTTTTTGTCCGTGGCTGATTGTAAATGTACTTGTAAATGTAGTAATGTAGTACAATGTAAAGAAATCACAATGTACTGTGCATCCAATGGAGACATTGTTAAGGTAAAGAATTTAATAGGGTTACAAAAATTAGCTTAACAACAAAAAAATATCTGTAGCCATGGAACACTGCTCCTCGTACGTAAAGATGTTCACTGATAGCCCAGCTGCCTGGTTAATCCAAGACATCCAGAAGTAGTGGCCACAGGAGATCTGTTAATCATATATGGAAATCCTTCTTTTTCCCCAAAGTGACAGGGTCTTCAAGAAGGAGTTTATATAACACTGATTCTGTGTTGTTTTCATACAGCACCTAGCACAAGGGGCATCTCCTATCCTGGAAAAAGTTGTTAGGCAAAAAGGGTTAGGGAAAATACCACAAAACAGTGAATAAAGTGATGTTTGTCTAGTTCCCCACTGAGCTAGGGGGATGGAGCTCCTGAGGAGCCCTGTCATGGGGATCTGAAGCATGAAGTGCTTCTCCTAGCCACATGTGAATGCAAAAAGATCCACCTCATTCAGTTGTACTTTGGTGCAAAATTCTCAATCACATGTAAATTCCCCCAAACTTTTAAGCAGATGGGTTTTTTTAGGCAGATGGTGGGGGTGGATAAGGGGTGAAGAGATGGAAGATCATCTGACAAAACAAACGGAGGAACTGATTGAACTAGTCCATAAATATAAATGTATTCCCAACAGCATTCTGCGTGCCTCTTTTCATCATCCTACGGAGGGTGGACTATTGATGGGTTAAAACAGATGGGAAGTGGGGGAAAGCGAGTCATCTGGGTTTTGTTCATGACTTGTGTTGCTCGCTCCCTGATGGAAGAATTCGTCACCTGCATACTCCTGTGTCTCATGTGCAAGAAAGGGGGATAATAATGCACATGGGTCTAATAGGAATGTCTAAAGGTCGGTGTTTGCAGTGTGCTTTCAGGCTGCAGGTGCCGAGGAGCTGCTGCCTGGCAGCATCACAACGAGTGGATCAGAGGAAGTAATGTTCTCACGCTCTGACCATGGCTGGGTTTTCCCCCCCTTTCATTTTGTATAGCATGTGTAAGGGCCTTACTGGAATATATCATTTGTATTACCATTGCAAATAGGAAGCTATCACATAGCGCAGGATCTTCTCATATTTCAGATCTAAAGTTGGTACATTTTGTTTGTATTTCAGGCACCCTGGGACCACAGCCAGAACATACCCCAGCAGTACAGCTGGTGGGTCCTACACCCTGCACCTTACTATTCCCGGCACCGCAGGAGAGTCTGCGTGGTGTTACCTGGAAGGGAGAAGGGAGGGGAGAGAAAAGGCTTGGTCTGAACAAGCCTTGAGTGTCTGTAACACCTCTAGGTTCTCTGAGAATTGCAATGATACCTTTTACTTAAACCATGACAGAGCACCCATGACCCAGTTCCCTCATGATTTGCAAGACTGAGCTTTAAAAAACTGGGGATCAGCAGACCAGAGGAGAGGCCTATTAACTAAGGATGCTTAACAAGGAGGAATGAGGAGATGACTCCATCCTGCCTTTTTGCCAGGTGATGTCCCAGCATCTTAGGAATGTGGTGCAGGTGTGTAGACAGAGAGGGAGGGAGTCACCCTGGAGCAAACCAGGAGTGGGGTGCTGGCCGCACTGCGGTGAAGGGGAAGGGCACATCTGTCCTGAGGTAGGTCACAGCCTCGCAATGGGCATAGATGATCACTTGAGGTGGATGGAGCATTACTGCTAACTGCAACCTTAATCCTCTTGCCTGGCGGAGAAGGACCTGGGGGTTGACAGCTGTTTGACAGCCGGCTGAATATGAGCCAGCAGTGTGCCCAGGTGGCCAAGGGGGCCAGCAGCATCCTGGCTTATGTCAGGAATAGTGTGGCCAGCAGGAGCAGGGCAGGGATCGTGCCCCTGTGCTTGGCATTGGTGAGGCCGCACCTCAAATACCGTGTTCAGTTTTGGGCCCCTTAGTACAAGAGGGACATTGAGGTGCTGGAGCATGTCCAGAGAAGGGCAGCAGAGCTGGTGAAGGGTCTGGAGAGCAGGTCTTCCGAGGAATGGCTGAGGGAGCTGGGGGTGTTTAGTCTGGAGAAGAGGAGGCTGAGGGGAGACCTTATCGCTCTCTACAACTACCTGAAAGGAGGCTGTAGCAAGGTGGGGGTTGGTCTCCTCTCCCAAGTTACTAGCGATAGGACAAGAGGAAATGACCTCAAGTTGCACCAGGGGAGGTTTAGGTTGGATATTAGGAAATATTTCTCCACTGAAAGAGTGGTCAGGCATTGGAACAGGCTGCCCAGAGAGATGGTTGAGTCACCATCCCTGGAGGTATTTAAAAGACGTGTAGATGTGGCACTCTGGGACATGGTTTAGGAGGCATGATGGTGTTGGGTTGATGGTTGGACTTGATCCTAGAGGTCTTTTCCAGCCTTAATGATTCTATGATTCTCTTTCATTTTTAGTTTTTTGTAACTGTTGTTTCATAGCTGCTTTAAAATACTCTTTAAAATAGTCTTGCTAAAGCTTTCCAAGCAGCAACGCTGGCTGTGGGCTGGCCAGCAGAATGGACAAGCCCACCGCTGGGGTTGCATTTCTCCAGCACCTGTGGGACTGCCACAGAGCTGGGTGCGTGCCCCAGGACAGAGCAGCAATGTGGCCTTCCCTGGGCACAGCTGGGGAAGCACAGAGAGCCGAGAGCACATATGTGCTGGAGGTGATGCTTCGAATCCCAGGCAAAAGTCTGTGGAACTTGGTTTCTTTCAGCTCTCAGGTGAGACCACTGAGGGGCTTTGTGGGTTTGAACCCCTTAAACTCACAGCTTTTGTGCTTGCTGTAGGGAATTGCCTGCTGCACTGTGGGTTCAGGCAGGGTGAGGGGGGCCAAGGATATTGGAGGCATTGCCAGGCACTCTTCAAAATAGCCCCTAGGGAATATCCCCCTCCACACATACAAGTCCCTACCCAGAGGGAAGCAGTGACAGGAAGACAGGGTTACTTGCTCATGCCTACAAGCAGGTGAAAAGCTAGTGAAAAGCTGGTGGTACCCAAGGGCAAAAGTGTGTTTCTGCTCCATGCCTGCTGCCAGCCCTTGGTGAGGCAGGCTGCTAGGCTAACCTCTTCTGCAGAGGTGTTGCAACAAGTCTTTAAGGTACATGTTTGATGTGCCATTTTAATGCTCCAGCGGAGTTCCTCATCACCACTCTTGATGGGGAAATGACTGAACGTATTTCAGCATATCAAAGAGTTGACTGCCCATCCAGTCATCACTCACAAACTTCTCCAACTTACTGGATTGTTTCAAGGCAGCTATAATTAGGTGTAATAACTGCAATCATAATCAAAGCTCCTCATAATGGGGATATTTGCTTCTTAATTCAGTATTAAAATGGTCTATTTCAATACTGAATCAACACTTTAGATAAATCGGTGAAAAATACCTTGTAAACCTATCTGATCTGTGGATGGTCTTGAGTGAAAACTATTGAAAAAATAAGAGAAAAGAGCCCAGACTGAAGCCCTGTGCTTCAAAATAACACAAGGTAAGAAATAATATATCATCAGTTTATTCAGTATTGCTTGCAACCTGCTATTATGTGTCAGAGATAAGAGAACATATGATTCCTACAGAAGGTTTCTTGATGGCAAAAATTCCTAGATACTACTTGAATTATCATGTGCCAATAGCTCAGCATTTGTGGAAGGTGTCATCTAATTAAACCAGAATTTTTAAGTACCAGACAGCATGAAGACCAGTAATAAGAGAGCAAGATCTGTCTGTATTACAGATGGGATGTGCAACTCTAACAGTATAGCTTTAGGCAATATTTAATTGAGTAGTTAAATTATCTTTTGCAGACAGGAAAATAAATTACTGCTCATCTCTCCAATTTATTTTAGCTTCTCCACATTCTGTTTCCTGAGGGAGTGGTGCGGGAGTGTGGGACATCCCCAAATACGCCTGGGATGATTTATACTCCCCACACACCATAACTCCCCCTTCAAGGAGAATGGCTTATACGCATGTGGAAGTTGGTGTGTATTTAACAGCAGCTGTATTCTCTTCTTTTCTCTTAAAGGATATGCTGCTAATCATTATGGTGGGATCACAGAGATCCAGCTATACACTTCATGTGTGTGTGGTTTCATATATATTTATTTTTAAAAATGCAAGAGAGAAAATTGCTGGTTCAGCATCCTGCAGTCAAACCCAGAGCTCATATCCTGCTGGGGCTGTGCAGTTTGGCCAAGAAGCTTTTCCAAGCTCTGGAAGGGCCTGAAAATCTTCACTGCAACTCACAGCTTTTTGTAGCATGGGATTATTTGGGGAAATTGTGTCAAATTCCAGATTGTTACTCCTCAGGTTGCCCAAATTTAGCAAAATAAGAACACAGAAATGCATGATACTCTGTGTGGTGCATGGGAGCAGAACTTAAAATATTGGAAAACTTCAGTTTAATTAATTAAGTATTGGATCCACATGATAACAGATCTCCAGGCTGGACGAACTTTTTCCATAGTCAAGTGTCTGCATGCAACCACCGCCACGTGAGCGTGTATTAGGTTTTGTGCTTTATGCCGGCTACAGGAGCACGGCTGGCGTTTGGTCTGGCCACATCTTCTGCCACAAAGTCACTCCTTGGAGAGTCCTGAGCAGATCTGAGTTGGCTGGCTGGGTTGGTACCAGGAGGCTGGTTTGTGTTGTGTGGCTGTGATGTTTTTGATTGAGTGCTCCGAGCCTAAGAACGGATTTCTCACATCTTGCAGAACCACAGCCTGCCCGAATCCCCCACGACTTCTGAATATTTGTGAAGGTAATAACAGGCCTGTGTGCATGGCAGAGTCCTGGATTCAGTCTGAACAAAGTCACAACTTGCTTTCCAGTTGGCCAGTTCCCAGCCATGGGTCTCAGCTGTGGGCCGGATGAGATAACCATGTTCTTGTGCAGCCTGAATTCTGCCAAAATTCTGGTGGGAAGAGGAGGGTGAAGTGGCTTTTAAAGTGCTTTGGGAGGAAAGGGTCTGTATTAGTGCACAATGACCTTGTTACTGGAATATTATTACATCTGAGTAACTTAAAGGACTAGAGAAAATGACTTAAAATTACAGGTGGTCTATTCTTCCCCCGGTAAAAGTTTTTTCTAACAAAGTTAATAAAAGATTGCTGTAATGAATATGGATGCTTTTGTCATATTGCCCAGAAACTCCATGGTCTGTAGAAGAAGATATCTTCAGGGGAAAATACTAACTGGAAAAGCAGACAGTGCAAAGCTGACATCTCTGAAATGTTTCTCTCCAGGCGTTAAGCAGAGAGTGCTTCCAGGCTGTAGAAATGCAGCGTGGCGGACATGAGGCCTGGTAAACTCCTGTGCTTGATCTGAGTTTTCATCTGTGCCAGTCCTTTTAGCAACCTCAGATTCAAGCTCAGCGACAGCTGAGCTCCTTCCCATTTGCCCAGAGGTGTTTAAAACTGTGCAGTGATAGTTACCCACAGAAAGGTCAGGGACCTGGGTTTGGTGGAAGTCCTGGTGGACACTTTATTGCTGCAAATCTGCTCCGTGGGCAGGAGTGTCCCTTCCTCTTCTCTCCCACTCTGGCAACCTGCTCTTCTGCCTTTGACCTCGACCTTGCTTTCTTTTAACCAAACAGACTTCAACAACTCTGTGGTCCCTCCCATGAGGAGGAGGCTTGCTTTGCTTTGCTCGGTTCCTCTTTCACCACCCTGCAGGTATTTGACAGAGCTGGAGCAGACTGCACCTTGTGCACGTGTGAGAGGCAGGGACCCTGGCCACTGGCCATGGCCAGCTCTCTGGCCTGGGACCTCTGCCTAGGAAGGGGTAAGAAAACAACCTCTCCAAATGACAGGTTTCAGGCCAGTGGCTTCATCATCCTTTCAGAGTCCAACTGCAAGGGCATGGCTCCCTGGGAAAGAAGAGGTTCATCCGCTCTGGGGAATTTCCCTCTGCCAGTGCCAGTATGTACGGAGCTGGGAGTTAGCCCTTCCACCTGTGATGGAAAGGATGCATGTTCCTATACTGGTGTTTTCATTTTTAAATGAGTGAAATAGATGATTTCTAAGCTGCCTGAAACATGAATTTAACACACACAGTTTCTGAAAGGATTTTACTAGCCAACTCCTTTTCAATAAACCTTTCTTTTTTAGACCAGTCTAAGTTTAAGCCTTATAAGCAGCCAGCCCTGAGGCACTGCTCTGTGGCAGGACCAATGCTTTAAGGGGTGGCTGCACAGTAACGACACAAGGCTTGTTCTGCACCCAGGACTATATATCAGCAGTAAATTTAATCTCCAAATATATTTTACAGCATTCCCTGCACATCTATAAATTATGTTCTATACTGTCATTGCAGAAACATTAAATACTATTTCTACATTTTATTAAAATGCATTTAAAGCCTGAGTACAGAGCAACATTGGATTCTAGTGATTTGTTGCTCGCAGTGGTGAGCCTTTCAGTTCTTGTGCATGCTCTCTGGCTGCAACATGAGAATTATTTTATCTTCATGATTTTGAATCTGATGGCTGAAATGTGGTTTAGGTTTTGTTTTAATAAAAAAGAATATTTTGCTAGGTAAGCCTTGACTTCCAAGCTGCTTTTCTCTGCCTTTCAGATCCTTCCTTTAGGGTGGAGTACCCTGCCATGAACTGTGCAATAGACTGCTCGTTAGAAAGACATCCTGATAGTAATGGATAGACGCAGATCTGTTTCAGCTCCTGTGCTCTCTGCCCAGGCTTCTGCAAAGGCTGAGGGATTTGGGAGAAGCTTAGAACCAATTTCATTTTTGTAGTGTGAACTGAAGTCTGCTGGAAAGGTAGTTTACTTCCCTCCATCAGTCACAGAACAGATGAAAGTTGGGTGAGGGTGTGGTTAAGCAGGTGTGGGAGAGCTGTTCCCTACAGAAACCTTGGGGACCAGAGCTGGCAGCAGGAGTAAAAACAGCAAGGTAACTGATGACACTGGCCCCTCTGTAGGCAAGCCCTGCAGAACGGCATCAGATGCTAAAGGTCCCCATGGCTACCTGGCTCCCCCAAGCAAGTCCCAAAAGCCCTGCGAAGTGTGAGTTCCTGGGGTCTGGCTATGGGTGCTTCTTTCAGTGAGTTCCCTGTCACCTGTGCAATGCCAGCATGCTGTTGTGGAGGTGAGTTATTTTAGAAATCCAGTTTAGGGGCTCTACTGGAGACACTGGCTTGTAGAAGTCAAGCTGAGGTAGGTGGCTGTTGCTGCCAGTATAGCTGTGCTTCTGCACTGGGGCTATGCTGAAGACCTCTTAGTCACCCAGCAGAGAAGTATCACACAGGCTCCAGCCTGTCACCCCTGCGTACAAGACCATGTGAAAAGCAGCTGTGTGTGCACCTTCTGTTACATCATGTGGATTTTGCAAACCAAAAACCTGCAGAACTGGAGGTGCTGACTGTGCAGGGCTCAGGCTGTGAGCGAGACACAGGTTGGCCATGCCAGCAGGCTTCCAACCTGCTGGTTTGGTCCTCTGACCCCCTCCTTCTTGCTGCTCCCGGACCCACTGGGGTGGATGGTGAAACCACTGGGACATTTCCATGGGTACCTCTTTGTAATGCTACTTTTTGGATAACATTCTTTCAGGGTTCATCTTTTCCAAGCTCTGATGCTTGATGGTAGTCATTGCCTGGATGACAAATAGCAGCTAGTTCATTGAGAAATCACACCACAGGGGGAGTGAGTGCTATGACTCTTCCAGGGTAACCATGATGCCTGAGTCTCAACATCTCAAAGCATGAAGAGTGTATCTGTCTTCAAGGGAAACTAGCTGCTATTTGTCATCCAGACAGTATTCAGCTCCTTGGGCTGCTCAAGGAGAAGAATGAAAGTCATGGACCTTTACACTAGCACTCACAGCTACCCTGGGGCTCCCTGGAGGGCATGGCCAGGCCTCCTGGGCTCCACCAACCTCCTGTTACTCTGCAGGAGCTGTGGCTGAGCTATGCTTGGAGGGATCAGAGCATAGCTTACCAACCAGGCCAGGCACTGCCCCAGATATGGGGCATTTGCAGCTCTCCCAAGAGAGGAAACTGCATGGAGCAGCTGGCTAAGGCTCCTGCAACAACACCTCCGTCTCCCTGCAGTCATGCTGCTCACAGCTACACCGTCCCCACCACTGCAGTGACTTTTTCCACACACCGCATCACCAGTTGTCTTTGAGAACCTGAATCTGCCTTCCTTGCGTAAGTTGTGCCTAGTGCCCAAACAACTCTCACAGTGCTGGCTTTGCTGTTTGCTGCCCAGCCACCTAATCCATCCACCTCCATCAGCTGGGGGTTTGACCCATCTCTGAGCTCACTGTTATCTCTGAATCTTGGGTGACAGCCTAGAGTTTCTCAAGGGAGAATAGGGCTGAAACATCACCAAACCAGAAAAAGCAGCATGTTTTTTTAGTAGATCCACAGCCAGGGCATTGCTTCTTTGTGCCTTCTCCTCAGTGTCCCTGGTTTAGTTCTTGCACTGTAACTTTAGCTCTTCTTCTCACCGTGCTGTCTCACATCCCGTGTGAAAATGAGCACGCTGCTTAAGTTCACACCCCTCCCCTTGCAGAGTGACACTTCAAAGAAGTCCATGTAGTGACACAAGTGATTTTTATTAAGTTGTAGGACTGTATTTTATGCTCTGAAGAAACACTTACTTCACATAAAGGACCTGACATTTTTATAGAACTGGCTAGAACTGTGTTATTTCATATGAGGAAGAATTTATTAAACCTAGATCTGGATCTTCTTTTTATGTTATGCAAATGACTAATAATGACCCTTCTTCATTACCAGCTCAGTGCTCGGGCCAGGGCTAGTAAATCCCCGCTTCCCTTCAGACTGCCACATTAGGCTGCAACCTAATCAGAATTCATAAGACCAGCCCAGGCTCGTACCAGGATACGAGGCTGCAAAATTAAAACCTGAGTTGCAGAACACGATGTTTCTTTGGCTATTGAGAGAGGAGCAAGACGAGGTATTTTGGGGCATGGTGTGTTGAATGAGGCATGACACTACCTTGATTACTTGTGATTATGAAAATATTCACAACCACCATATAGAGGGGAAAAAAAGTAAAGGTTCATTTATCTCACTGCTCTGTTCAGATTACAAATGGGACAGAAACATCCTGCTTTTTTGTGTTTTCAGGAGCGGTTTCCAGTGCATGCCACCCAGCCGTGCAATGTTCCCTTTGAACACTGCTACTCCTTGCTCTGCTCTTACACTGGAGGTGGCTACAGAGGAGGGCTGGGGTGCTTGTGGCACCTGGCAGGGCTGCCTGGGACATGCCTGGGAGGATGTCACTGCATCCCAAGTGATGATTAGTCCTTCACATTTGTAAGACAGATCTTGGTTCTTTGAAAAATCTTTCAGTGGGTTTGAGTTTTGGTTGGGGGTTATGCGGTACACTAGAAGTTTAAAAGCAATAAGGACCTTTCCTTACATAAAGTCAACAGAGCAGCGAAGTGCCTGATTAAGTGGTCATCCCAGACTCGCCTATTGCTGGACATTTGGGGGCAGTCCCTTAGAGAGATGTGAATTTGAACTTTCACTATGTATCCCAGAAGAGAAGCCCTTTTCTCCTCAGTCTGGGATGACCACCCAACCATTGAAACTGGGTAAATGTGATGGGGAGAATAGTTGCTTCTCTGGCTTCTGTGTGCTCTGAAAATACCAGCTGAATCAAGTCCCGTAGGTGAGAAAAGTAGAGGAACACCTTATTTGTGGATGTGGATGGGATTTTGTGTGGGCTAAGCACCAACTGTTCAGCATCTTCTGTGGATGGATCCAGCCCAACTGATCTGAAGTGGCATGTGCTGAGTGAAAAAATACATATCTGAGGGAGTTCCTGGACATAACTTGATAGAAGAAAGGGAGAAGAAAAAGGCATTCCTGTGAGTTTCATTTTCTTTGCAGGGGAAAGCTATCAGCGCTCTTCCCAGAGCAATTCCAGGAACTGTAATTATGCTTTTGTGTATCAAAGGAGAAGTGTGTTTACACCTGACCTGGTCTCTGGGGAGATGAGATGTTCTGTTTTGGGAAATTGTCGCCTTCAGGCTGGCTGCTCTCACACAGCTATTGCAGAGCACAAATTTTCCCCATGGTGTGGTTTTAGCAACCTGCCAATATTCACCCAAGGCAACTGCAGTCTTTTCTGCTTTCATGGCCTTTGGGTCAGACTCTGGCCTGTCAAATAGTGCTAATGCTAATGGGGCAGATTCTTCAGAGCTCAGTCTGTGATTTCCATTATATAGCATTAACTTCAAAAAAAGAAAAGTATTAGTATCCCAGCAAAACACAGAGATAATTTAGATACAGGTAATTGCCTGTACTAAAGTCTAGATTGGATGCGAGCATCCGCAGCTCCTGCTCTTCCTGAAGTCGTGTGCAGCCTTGCGTTAGCATCCCCGGCATGCCCCAGGTCTGCTGCAGAAACGGCTGTGCAAAGCATCCGCCGTCCCCAGTGCGAGGACAGCCGCGTGCTGCACGCTCGGGTTCTGCTCGCACCCGGGTCCTCGCCGGCACCCGGGTGGTTCGAGCCTGTGTTCGGGTCTCTGACAGGTCACTGGCGAGCAAAGCAGGTTAGGACTACGGAACTTCAGAGTCTGTAAATGAGAAGTGGGTGCTGGAGTATAAAATATTATGCAATTAAGCTAACATTTTTTTCCCCCTTTAACAGCTGGAAATAAACTTCTTTGATTAGGGCCCAGCTACGTTTCCTTTTCTACCGAAATAATTTCGGGAAAGTGCAGCCTGCTTCTGGAACCGGCTTTAGAACCGCGCTTTTAATGAAAGACAGTTAAATAAGCCCAGCCGCCGCTCCTGCCCGNCCGCCGGCGCCCCGCGGCAGCCGGGCTCATTCCCTGCTGAGCAGCTCCACCTAGAGGCTGCGGCCGCGCCGGGCGAAGGGAGGCGAAGGGTTCCGCGGTGTAACCCACTGCAGCCCCGGCGTCCGCGGGAATCGCACCTGGGAAGCACAAACGGGATGCGGCCTTCTGGCCAGGCGCGGGTGACTCTTCGATTTGCAATGCACTCTGCGCGGGTGGAAGCTGGGAGAGATCCCCGGCGCTGGACGCGCCGTCTCAGGCTCTTTGAAGCAGCCCCTCTTTCCGCCAGGTCTCTTCTTGGTCACCTGAGTTAAGCCGCGTTCGGTGCGATTCACCTCGGCCCCCTGCTCCTCGAGGCTCTGGGAAACGCGGGAGCTGGGGAGCGGGTCCAGGAGCAGCTGCACAGCTCCCTCGGTGGAGGCATTGCTTAAAGCGAGGAACGGGACAGTCGCAGCAGGGCTCTGGAAGCACAGCAGTCAGGCACCACCGTGCCCCTCTGAGCTCCGGCTGAGGTGAAACTTTGCTGTCTTTCAGGGCCACTTCTTTTGCAGATGGTAGTGACCTACAGTTCAACAGTGAGGGTCGGAGATGCTGACAAAGAGCAGGGGAAGTTTCTGGTATGGTTTTCTTCACTGGACTGCTTAAAAAGGACTTTGCTGGGGGACAAGGGCTGAGGTCCTCTGAGGAGGACCTTGTTCTTCAGCTCCTCATGAAGCTTGGTGTTGCTCATGTCCCACAAAACCACTCTGTGGGGAGGAAAACAGATGAGCAATGTTGGCCTCTGGGGAGGAGTGGGACATTGCAGGCTTCACCAGTGGCCTGAAGGGGGAAAAAAAATCCCCTATAGCATTATGCGTTTGACTTTATAGAAGAAGTAAACCCTAAAAGTGTGCAGTATCTGAATGTCTAACGTAGGGGAAGGGCTGGGGAAGTCAAACTGCAAGCCAAGTCCCTCTGCTCCAGGCTTGCTGGAGAGGCTGGTGAGTGGTAATAGGATCAAGCACCAATTGTCTTCAAATAAGTGGAAAACCAGCTCCAGGGCAGGTTCAGCTGACAGGGTATCTGCTGGCCCTGTCTTACGCGTGTTCAGGAACAGAGCAGCAGCAGTGAGAGTCCATGCATGTAAAATTAAGACTCAGAGTTAAATGTTTGCTAGTTAATGTTCCCAGGGGAAAGATTGTGGTTTTACCTTAGCAGTGAAAGGAACACTCTAATCCTTAATTGAGTTTACTGATAACCACAGTTACATCATACTTATCCATTTTTCAATATATCAGATGAACTTTAAACGGGATCTCCTAGGCTGAAGAAGAACTGGCCAGAAAGTGGCCTTTTTCCCTCTGCATGCAACAGTTACCATGTCTTAACATGAGATTTCCTTAAAGGCCAAATTCCTACTAACCTCAGCAGAAACAGTAACAGCAAACAAAAGACCAGCAAGAGAAACATCTCCCTGCAAGAAAGAGGCAGGGAGATTGAATGAAATGTGAATATTATTTATTTAGAAAATGACTGCCATATCATTGGCAGGCATCAGCGAAACAGAAGCATCCGTCATCTAGCCTGGGGCTACCACAGAGCTAAGGCTCACATTTCCATGTCCTGTACACAGCATTCACAGATGTGTGCCATTGAGGTAATGGAAAGTTATGACAGTGCAAAGCAAAGAGAATCTTGCCCAGACTTCTGCATCTCACGGTCCTCCAAGGCTCCCTGTTCTTCAGCTTCTCAAAACACACAAGTCCCTACACGCAAACCACTTACAGAGGCAGCACTAATGTGTTTGCCTGTATGCTGCAAAGACTAGAGGTGATGAGAAGTCTCTACTTGGAAGAAGGGGTTATCATGTTGAAGGGAAAGGTTGAAAAACGTCGGCCTCTGCAACACGCAGAGTGCTTTGCCCCCTTCATGTCTCCCTGTGACTGCATCACATCCACCTGGGGTCTGTGGAGCAGGGTCTTTCACTGCCTGCTAGAGAGCTGCTCCAAGGATCCCTGTCTGTCCCTGTGACTACCGAGGAGTCTCCACCAGCAGGCTTGGAGTGTTTTGGCCTTTCTTTGCTAGTTTATGTAGAAAATCAGAAAAAAAATGAAGTCTCAATGCTGAACTCCTCTGAGAGCTTCAGCTGTTTTCCCATGCGAGATTTAAAGGCTGTAACTTGTGTCCCTGGTGAGGTCTCAGAGGAGTTGCAGGCAGGGCTTCCACATGTCCAGGGAGAGCATCGCTCGTTCTGGTGTGCAGGGAAAGTGGTGACTTTTCCCCATCTTGTTTATATCTCCAGATATGAAAATCTCCAAAGCTCCAGATTTTCATATCCCATATCCTTCCTGTGGTTAAAAACCAAACAGACACATATTTGTGTTTTAAAATTGTAGAAACGAACCATCCTTGTAGATATTTGACTACACAGCTGTGCAGCGGCTGCTGCTGAGTGACACATGCTGCGTTCGCCTTTTTCCAGGAGCAAAGTGAACGCCTGTGCTTTGGCTAAGGCGAAGCGTTTCACTGGAGAGCCCTGGATGGGAGTGAGGACACGCTGTTGATTTACTCTGCAGCATCTCCTGGTGACTTGCTCTTCCTTGTGCCTAGCAGGAAAGCTGGGGAGAAGAGAGTGCATCTCTCCATCCTTCTTGATGGAGAAACTATGAACTATGCTACTTGGTAAGTGAAGTACAGACATTCATGGTCTCCTTTCAGCAGTGTTCATTCACCTGAAAGCCAACATCCAACCTAGATGGATTCAAATATCTTTTGGGTGAGTACTGGGTCCAAACAAAGAGCTCCTGTCAGTGTAGCTAACCTTGGAGATTTTTATTAGGTAATTAAGATGCCACACGGAAAGGACAGAACTGAAACCACAGTCTCAGTTAAAATTTAACTACTCTATTAACTGAGTTGAGGAAGTCTGGCTTACATCCTAAGCGGATGGCATCCTGTATGGTTATAAGAATATTGCCATTCGTTTAACTGGAGAATGCAAATAACATCACTGTCATGCTGACGGATGGTTTAGCATGTAACAGGATGGGGGGAAAGCTGGTAATTTTATAAAATTTTATAAATTTTGTGATGGGGTTGGCCCAGCATCCTGGATCTCTGTAATGCTTCCCAGGACACAGGATGAACAGGGACCATTTTTTTCTGTCCGTTGCAGTGAAACTAAAATAGAGATTCTTGGGAGCGGAGAGAAGGGAAAGCAATTTTCACATAACTGATGTTGTGAAGCTCATCAGAAATCCTTCACTTGTAGGACTGTTTCAACAAAGAAATGACAGGTTTTAAAATCCTCCCACACAATGCAGTATCATTAATTGTTGTGATATAGTATTATTTACTCCCAACTACTGTCTTTCTTATTTCTGGTTTAAAGTACATGTGTATGCATGTGTTTGTATCTATCGATCTATCTGTCTAAACCAAATCTTTCTACTTAGCTTGAGAGACCTGTGGTTCACCTGAAGCCAGCCCGTGCCACAGCACTGAGGGGAATGTTGAGCAGCAACTGCAGAGCTACAGCTCAGCTGAAGGTGCTCTTTCTCTTCCTCTGGGAGTGGGTGTTTCCACCACAAAGCCAAATGTTTTTGGAAGTGGAGAGATGCAGTTGTGAGGTGTCTAGGAGAAGATGACACTATTTCTGACATTTTGTTCTGGAGCATGGGGACAGCTTTAATTCTTTCTTCTCTACAGTGATCCGCAAAACACTGCCCCCCAAAGCATGCTCTTTACCTGGTCAGCCAAGCAGAGCGTTTTGCCTATTTTATCTTTATTCCCAGTTTGTCTGTCCACACAGTGTGGACATAGCTGGCTTGTAGATCTCACCTGGTAATACTATTTGTTTGAGTTCTGGTGACTACTTAAATGTACCAGTGACTACTTCAGGGGGACACTTTTGAATACAGCAGCTGTTCTTTCCACCTTATCTTCTAATTTTTGCACCTGCAGAGAAATATGCCAAAGCCCCTCACTTTATCTCACATTTTCACAATGATCTTCAATGACAGCCACAAAAAGTAGAAGCAAACAACAATTAAATACATGCATTTATTCCAGTTGTTTTATTTTGACTTACCTATCATCAACACAGTAGTTTTAGGTAAAATATCCTCAGAACATTCCCTCTTATTAAAGGAAAAAAAAATCTGTTTCATGTACATAATCATGACATGAGAAATGTGAGTTTAAGTCCCTCCTTTGCCACCATCTGGACAAGTTTCTATGACTTGGGCAGGTTCTTTAGGATCAGATATGGGAATGGGAATCCTAGAAGTATTTAGCTAAATCTGTTGGGGTTTGACTGCTCCACTAAGACCTTCCCAAAGTTGCCAGTTGCTCACAGTGCCTGGACAAAGATTTCCCCAGTTTCGTTTATAAAAAGAGGGTGAGAGGTCTGCCAGGACCTGGTTAGTGCCAGAAACCTTTGATTTATAATTAATTTTGAAGGAGTTTGGGGCTTTGAGACCTAACCAAAATTCAATTCATAAACTGAATTATTTTCAGAACAGAGAATTTGCATTCATGTCCCTGAATGGGTTTTGGAAGTACTTTTACCCCTGTACTGTCCTTTCAAGAACTTAGCGTTAGTAGTAGGCAATGTAGGTGTATTATTACAGGTCTGCCAAGAACAGCAGCCTTTGAGAGAGACATTCACAGGGAGGGGAAGAGTTTAAAGTCAGTGTGCACTCGTGCATATGAATAATGGTAACAATTATATTTTCACTCTTATTCTCAGTCATTTATGATGGACCAGAGTCATAGAACTGAGAAGTAATTTGTTGTTTGCCATGTCACTTTTATAACCATCAGCCTTTTCAGGCATCCTTTTCAAATATGTGGGGCTTTGGGGTTTTTTGTTTTGTTTCTGACTCTGCAAGATGAAGGTAAAACGTGGTTTTCTAGTATAGGTGGAGGTAAATTCCTTGGAGAATCAGATAGGGAAGATAAACACCTAACACAGAATAAATGCAGAAGACCCTATGTAACCCTAAACAGCTGTTTTAGTGCCTCTGTGTTTGAATATAAAAGTAGAAACATTTCCTGGTTTTGATGGTTTTCCTGGGTACTTAGTGCAGCCTGGTTGTTCCGCCTTTGCTGAAGATTTTTTTCTTGGAAAATGTCTACTATTAACTAGAAGAATAATCTCCCCTTTATGACAAAACACTTTTGGCAAAAGAGGAAAATGGTTTGTGGTCTGTCTCAGCTAAACAATACTGTGAAATTTTATCTAATAATCTAGTGTGAAATTAGTTAGATGTGACTTTTTTTGCATGCATGATCAAGTTACAGTCAAGGAACAGCTTTTCATCTGGTCTTGAGCTCAGAGGTAAACCCTGGATGCACCGACACTGTGAAATAAAACAAGCCCTACAAGCCCCTGCAGCTGAATGAGGGTGCCAGGCATTACAGCAGCCTGCCTGCCTGAGGGATAAGCCCATCTCTTCGCAGCTTACTGCTACAGTAGCTCAAAACTGGGATTTTAATGAACTCTCTGAGGGTTTTCAAATTCCAAGTTCTTTTTATACAGATTGCCCATCATGGCAAACCAGTGCTGTGAGGCTGCTACTCCCAGTGTGGGATCTTTCCTACGCTGCCTGATACACTGGATCGGACTATCTGGCTTTTTTAATATTCTGTAGAAGAGAAACATCACCCCTATAACTCTCCATCTTCACAAAAACTTGTTGTATTTTCCAAAACTAACTATAACTCAAATAGCAGCAGGAAGGTGATGTGTTTTCTGTGCATTTGTGCTAACACGCTATTTTTCAGAAAAAGTACCTCCCCTCCCAAACCTGCAAATCAAATCCACAACATCCACTCTATAGTCAGCACTGTCTGTCTGTGCAGAGGTATAAAATGTCACATATTGGTTTAATTGCATGTAACATGTAAGACTTTGATTACATTTGCCTCTACAGAAAAAGGGGATTTCTCTTCCCTCCAGTATCTGGAGTCTCACCTGTAATTGGCAAGCATGGATTGACTTACATCAGCTGTGGGAATGAAGCCTTTCCCACTCTACTAATGTAGGTGCCTCAGGTATTTCACAACACGTGGAAGGCAGCCACTTCCATCAGTAGCCCTATGTTTTCTTTGCAAAATGACAGCAATAATAGTAGGAGGTGGAAATTAGACTGAGACTTGTAAGCTCCATTAGCTAATAGGGGCGTCTTAGCTCTTTGCTCTAACTTATCCTGGGATGTGCAATAACAGCAACAGGATCGTAACAGGAAATATATCCCTGTAATGCCCATATAAATTGTTTCTTTGCTAACCCAAAGCATTAATGTTACGCTGGTTCTATTTCCACAGAAGCTGGTGGCCAACTATCCAACATGCTCTGTGCTTTGTATTGAAAAGTTGGGGTTTTGGCCTGGAGTATCATGAAGAGTTAGCCAATCCATTCACTTCACCCTTTGTGAAACCTATCTCTTTCTTTCTGGGGTATAGAGGTTCACAGAACAGATAAATAGAGAGTATTTGTAGTACTGCTGGAGCCAAGAACGTCAAGAAACTGAAAGAGGAAGGGTTTGATAGGAAGAGCTAACATCTTTAATTAGATCAACTGACATTACTGGAAAAAGAACTGACAGTTTTTCAGCATAGAAGTCCTTATTATTCAGCAAAAGAGATTGAGAGCCCCTAGAATTGTCTATTTGTTTGCTGAAGCTCTATCAGATGGTGTAATAAAAGACATTAACTCCCTACAGATGTCAGCTCCCTCATACAGGAATTGTCCCTCCACACTGTGAATCCAGTCACAAACGTTATACATCCTTCCCCCAACCATGGCAAACCGTGACTTGAAATAAAGCCTTGTCTCCCAGCTGCTCTTTCTTCTACAGCACCTCCTCTGGGGCTAAGCTCTAACCATGTAAAAACATTTACTAATTCTAAGCAAGTGGTTAACAGCTTCAAAGCTGATGCTGCACAGCACTGCTTGTTTGTTGCTGGGAAAGCTCATTTCAAAAGCCAGACCCTTGGGGTCACTTGGCACTTCTGCAAGATCAGGCCTTGTAACATGAGCCTGTTACTGGCCCCAGTAACCGCTGTTCCTTCCCTGCTCCAGCTCCTTTTCTCATCATCTGTTTTATATCTTCTTTTTTGATACATTACCACGGGAGAAAAACTTGAAAAAAAATCTATTCACAAGCAGGTGGTTTTGCTTTTCAATATTATCTTTTCAGTTTTCACCTTTCCAGCTTGTCCCCAGTACTGGTGAGGTCACACCTTGAATATTGTGTTCAGTTTTGGGCCCCTCAGGACAAGAAGGACATTGAGGTGCTGGAACGTGTCCAGAGAAGGGCAACGAAGCTGGGGAAGGGTCTGGAGAGCAGGTCTGATGGGGAGCGGCTGAGGGAGCTGGGGGTGTTTAGTCTGGAGAGGAGGAGGCTGAGGGGAGACCTTATCACTCTCTACAACTACCTGAAAGGAGGTTGTAGCGAGGTGGGGGTTGGTCTCTTCTCCCAAGTTACTACTGATAGGGTGAGAGGAAATGGCCTCAAGCTGCGTCAGGGAAGGTCTAGATCGGATATTAGGAAATATTTCTCCACTGAAAGGGTTGTCAAGCATTGGAACAGGCTGCCCAGGGAAGTTGTTGAGTCACCATCCCTGGAGGTATTTAAAAGATGTGTAGATGTGGCTCTTATGTGGCTCTTAGGGACATGGTTTAGTGGTGGACTTGGCAATGTTAGGTTTATGGTTAGACTTGATGATCTTAAAGGTCTTTTCCAACCTAAACAATTATATGATTCTGTGTTAGGGGGATTCCTTTTCTCCGTCTGCCACTAGATGGTATTGCTTCAGCAGGCACCTTCCTGGCTGCTCTGCACCCTTGCTGAGATGCTGACCAGCAGAAAAGCAGGGGCCTCAGTGCTCCTGTGTTGCAGAGCACCCTGCCACACAGGCTCTGTTCTCAGTCTGAATTTCAAAATGTGGTCATCAGTTACACAATGGGCTGCGTTTTCATGTTGCTTTTAATCTTTTACAGCCAGGCTGCAAGGCAATTCACAGGGACCAGCTAAAGGGGCTGCAGCACAAATGAAGCTGAGGAGGAAAAGAAAATGCTCCAAGCACTTCGAGGTGTATGGCCAGAGTTACCAGACTAACAGGCCTTCTCGCTGCCTTTGCTGGACAAACAGGAAGCCCTTCACCAGCAGGCAGACCTCTCCATAGAGCTCACTGCTGGGAGCTGGGACAGTGTCCGAGGAAAGGAATTGCTCTGTATGGGCTTTATTTTTTATGTTCTTCAAGCATCCCCTGGCGATTGTTGTTGAGGACAACATCTTAGAGTAGCAGATCTTTGGTCTCAGCTAAATTGGCAGCTTCTTGTGCTTGCAGCACAGTTTCTGCCTAAGGGCAAATTTTATATTTGCTCTGTAATCCAAAAGGTAAGACAGTCTGTGGTCTGCCTGAAATTTCAGAATACTCGATGTATAAAACCTGAAGCAAACTGACAAGACTTTGTACACTCCAGATCTTTTAAAATAACTGACACAAACATGCAAATAAAGTGCCTTTTTTTCACACAGTTGCAAAATTTTTCTAATAGTTTTGTGTTTCCCTTATGTGCTCATGAAAGAAAAGCAGTTAAACATGCAGGAGATCACTCAGCAAGATTTTTATTAGTCTAGTAGATGAAAGCATCAGTGTGATGAGATATGAAGTAGTTTTATATTAAAAATCAATGACTTGGGCTGTTAAGCCTTGAGTGATTTGCTACTTTCTAATGATTGATATGCATCTTTTTGGTAAGTTTATATGATGTGAGACTTATTCCACTTTTATGTTTCCTTGGTTTGTTGTTTTGTTATTAAACTGTCTTATGTCATTGCTTTTCCTACAGGGGAAACAAACAGGAAAGTCAAACCAGAAGTGGAAAGAACAGCATGTATCTAGTGATTAAATGTTCACCGCACCTACATTTGTCTTTTTCAGTCATCTGACTTGTATCTTAACTATGCACTGATTTCTTTTGCCAGATAATTTTTGTTCGCTAAGTAATCCATAAATAAACAAAACTTGCTCACACATTTGTGTTGGATTTTGTGAGTGGCTAGCTGGAGTTTAATCAGATGTTTTTAAGAACTGCTTTTGAAGTTTTAAGCTCACGTTACACAGCAAACCCTCCTCCCATCCCCATCCAACTGGGTATGGGCTACAAGGCACCCACCTTGGTCCACACCAGCCCCCTTCTGCCCCCTCATGCAAATCATCTCTCTTGCTGGCTCAGGCAGCAGTGGAATCAAATGAGAGGAGGGCTGTCATGTTTTAAAAGAGCGTAAGATCAGTTGGTTTATAGTGAAAGTGTGACCACAAGAGCCAGACCTTCCTACATCAGCACTGAACAGCCTGAACTGCTGCATCTTAACAAACAGGAGAGAGCTGCCAGCTAAGCTACATTCATCACTGGAAAAAAAGTGCTTCTAACAAAAATCACCTTCTTTCTCACATATACTGGAGAAAATATAATAAAAGGCCCCACTATTCACAATCAGAGGGGAGAAAATCAGCGCTGCAGACAGTGTTGCTCCTTCCCTCCCACCTTTGCACACTGTAGCTGCTGGTGCAGCACAGTGTCCATTGCCTCTAGCCCAGATGACAGAAATTCACTCTGAGTAAGCTCTGAGAGGCAAGCTCACAGCAGGAATTACCAAGAAGAATGTGCATATTTCCTGATCTTACTGCTTGCAAGGAAAACAACCCTTTCTTATATTTCTTCTCTTCCAGGCTCATAGGTAGCAGGATGCCATGCTTGCCCATGAGACAAAGAGGCCGCCATGCCATGCGCTATGTGGCACTGCAACAAGGAGCAGGGCAGAGGCCTCAGTGCTGGGCTGCAGAAACGCTGGATGTCTGCACGCTGCAGGAAAACATGAGGAAAGAGTCATGTGTGGAGTTAGTGACTCACACAGTTAAGATTTGGCATGGCTGAGTGGTAAAGACAGCAACATGGTTTTACCATAAAAGGGGCAAATATGTTATTGCTGTGGCATATGGGATTCAATTAAATGGCAACATTCAATTAAATGGCTTCCAGAGCTATTGCTTGGAAGCTTGCAATGGTTTGCGTTCCTGCCAGAGCTGTTCATTGAGTATAAACAATTAATTCCCCTGCAAATGAGGCTGACTGCATAGCACAGAGATTGTAACACTGGTCTTCTGTTGAAAAGCTGGGTTCGAGTCCTTGGCGAGTATTTAAGCAGAGTAGAACAGCTTCAACAGGAACGTGAGTTAGTAGCTTAAATGTCATCCTGGAAATGCTTAGTGCTCAGCTGGGCTACAGGAGAGAGAAATCTGCCCGAGTCCTTGGTCTCTCATTTGCAGCACCTATTAGTTATGTTGGGGACTGTTTCTCTCAGATTTTGACCAGAAATTTCATCTTTGGCTGGAGAAGGAATTTTGATTAACTTTAGTGCCAGGAGAGCAGGAAATCTGTAAGAGAACAAACCTCTGTCCTAACAGGACAATATAGAGGAACTTTGCGGTTTCCCTTTAGAGAATGCCTTAGCCCTTGCCTTTTTCATTTATAGTATTTTGTACTGGTGACTTTATCAAAACACCTCAATAACATCTTTTTTCTTGGCACCAAGACCACTGTCATTTGCTGGAAAGCCCTGACCTTCACCCAATGCACCCAAGTGTCGGTGCGGTTGACTGCAGTTCTGCTGGGCACGGACACTACCCGTCTCCCGCAAGGAAAGCACCCCTAAGCGGCACAGGCTGTGCTGCCGTTTCCAGCCCGCGGCGAGCCTGGGAGCTTTCCCTGGGCGGGGGGACAGTTCAGCGCGGCCCCAGCACAACGGAAGGCCGGCGGCGGCCAGCCCCGGGCTGCGGGACGCCCGACGCCCGCAGCTAGGCCGCGGCGGCCTCGCGGCTGCTATGGAGACGGCGGCGCTGCTGCCCTGCGCATGCGCCCCTCCCGCCGGCGGGCTTCCGGCAGACCGGAAGCTTCGGTAACGCGGGGCGCTGAGGGGACGGCGGCGGCGATGGAGCGCTGCGACGAGGCGGTGTTGAAGGCGGTTCCCGTGTCTGACTTCAGGCCGTAAGTCCCGGGGAGGGGAGGGCGTGGCGACGGTGGAGGACGGGAGGGACAGGCGCCCCTGCGGGGTGGCAGGGCCTGGCGGGGGTCTGGGGGATGGGGTGTCCGCTAGGCCGCAGCGGGCGGGGGTCGCTCCCGGTGCCGCCAGCCCGGGGTGGCTGCGGTAGGAGTAGGCCCCGGGGGGCAGCTGGGGAAGAGTGTCTGTTGGCGAGACGGGCAGCGGCGGCGCAACGTGCTGGGCCCCGCAGGCCCTGCTGCGTAACCCTGGGCAACCCCGAAACCCGAGCGGGGAGGCTGGCCTGCAGTGAGGAGCCCTCTCTAAGGGCTGAGGCTATACACGAATATTTGTTTTTGCTGCGTAAGGCAGTGATGGTTTTTAACTTTGGTAATAAGCTGGAGGTCATCTTATTCTTCTATGGGTAGGTGTTAAATAGAGAATAGTTTCTAATTTCCATAGGGAAACTTTGAATGGGGTTATGCTTTTGACCCTGCAGATCTTGAGACAAACTCTAGTAAAGAAAATATTCCAAATGTCTTTTTTTAAACTTATTAAATATGTTACCCAAATGTATGGCAGTACACGATCAGCAAAAAGTCCTGTTGGCTTTGGTGTAAAAGTTGTGTGTGGCTGCACGTCACTCTTTTGATGACTGGCAGGGGATGATTTTTTTTTTCCTTCCCCACTTCCACTTATTTTTCCAAAGAAAGGTCAAGGATAAAATGTGATTTCAAGCAGTATACTACGGCACAAATATGTCTTCGTAAAACTTTTTGAAACTATTTACACAAAAATTGCTCTGGAGGTGCTTGGGAGTTTTAAGAATTATGGATCCCTGACTAGAATTGGGTTTTATGCATATTTGCATTACTAAGCCTTAAGAACGCATGCCGTTGAATCTGGTAGTCTCTGGAAGTCAGAAGGGCATTGCTGGGCTTCATGTTTACTTCAGCATAAAATAATGTAGTCAGCCAAGCAGAGGGAGTGAAAACTGGTGGAAGCACACACAAAAACAAGCTGTATGTGGTGTTTTGTACATACAAAACCTGTTCTAGCAGACCAAGTTCAGGAAGACCTTACCAAGTACATAATCCTTCATTGTGATTCTGTTGCTCAAGGTCTTCTAGGTTTAGGTCTGTGAAGGCAAAAAAAGTTACTAATGTTTTGGTGCATTGGCTCCGTGTTCTGATTGTTGCTACAGTTATTCCAACTTTCTCAATGGAAACTGTGAAATTGTTTTAAATAGAGGAACAATACCTGATGAAAAGGAACTTTACTTCCAACAGTAAACTGTTAGAGTCATTCTGCATACTTCCCCCTGTATCCTAGCCTGTAGGATTTGTCATTTTCCTAGACTTGTAGGTTTTTTTTAAGAAAAAAGGGAACTTGGCAAGTTTTCATGCACAATGCTGTCATATGACAAGTGCATGTGTATCTAATATTAGATGTTTAATAATTATGAAATAATACACTGACAACCATATTAATATAAACCCCTTGTGTTGTTAATGCTTGTAAAGCAATAACAGGGGAAAATCTAAATACTGCTTTTAATCTTGTTTGTGAGCTTTGACCAGCAGAATTATTGCATAGTTTTAAATACCGTGGTTTTTCTATTGTAGCCAACAAATGCATACTCTTAAGTCTTTATCACTTCCAAATGATATATGTACTCAAATCTTGAAAAGCTTCTGTTTGGGACGAGTTCTTGTCCTGTTTCAGGCATATATATTGTGACTTTCTTCTGTGTGTAACTTTTCTTATTTATTTCAGAAATGAGGGTTCATTAACATCAACTTTAAGAACACTTCTGTTCTTCACAGCTCTAATGATTACGTTACCTGTTGGGCTATATTTTTCATCAAAGGCTTATATATTTGAAGGTAATTCTGTTTCTGCCAATTAACGTTACTCTTACAAAAAGGAGGAAAAGCACAGTCTGCTAACAGCATCTTTGTTCTCCTTCCTGTTTTGAATATTTGTTTCCTTATGCAGACTAAAGGCCTTGTAATGTCTAATTAGAACAGAAAATTATATAAACGGTTGATACATCCTTCCCTGCATTGTGGTCTGCGGTCTAATATTTGCTGTTCATTATACAATGGTTTATATAGTATACACATGCATTGTTCCCCTCACCTAAAGGGTATCTAACACCACCCTGCAGCACGTTTTTATCAGAATCATTAGGGTTATGTTTCCTGTAGGTGTGCAAACTAATTGTGTGTTCAAGACAAAATAATGTTGTTCACTGGGTTATTTTTTTGCTTCTTAAAACATACCTGCAGTTTCAAGTGGAAACCAGTGAAGTCATATACCCAGTTTCAGATATTGAATATGGTTGTTTGTAGAGCTTTCTTTTAATTTAAAAAAAAAAAAAAAAAGTATTTTAGCTGTTTGTTTGGAGCAATTCTATCAAACTGCTAACAACCAGCCACATCTAGCCTTGATTCTACGAGGCTTTAATAACTTACTTTTCTCCTGCAGTATTAGGATCTCCTTCAAAAGCAGGGAGGAGGGAGGGGGAAAACAGCTGCTTTTAAGAGCAGTTTGTGAATGTATAACTGAGTTGTTCCAAGATGACTCTCCTTTGGTGTGTACTGCTGTATGTAGTTCTGAAGGCTGAAGCCTTTTTTTTTTAACCTGAGGTGTAGCAAGCTGAGCCTTAGTTTTGCTGTGTTAGTTAATGGCAAAATCTGTCAGCACTGATAGGACTGGGTTTGTGTGTGGAGGGTCATATTTTTGGTGTAGTGTGATGTGACGTTTTGTGTTTGGTTGTTTTTTTGCTTTTGCCTTTTTTTTTTTTTAAATGAATGAAGAGAAATGTTGGTATTTGGTCTTCTGATATTTGAAGGCTTATTTCACGTGAGATGCATTCATGTATCTTAACTGGTGAGGAATTACTGTTTTACAGTCTAAATATAGAAGGTAGAAGCCCTCAAAATTTAATTGTTGTTCTACTGTTTTATCCTGTTACAGTGGCAAATAAATTATATAATTATCCCACCCCGCCCATTTTCCTGCCCCACAAAGAGTGTTACACTTATGAGAAAATGATGTTGAGGTTTATTTGGTGCTGGAAGATAGTAACAGCAAAAGTGAGTGTTATAGAACTCTAAGCTGTTGACTTCAAAACCAGGGTATTTTATCTTAAATATTGAATAATTGCCGTGCTGCTTTATTCTAGAAATAGTTTTAAGGTCTGTAATTATCATGGTGAATTCTTTCCTATTAATCTTTCTGAGCTCAGTCTTTTGATACAAGAGTAAATGTAACTTTAGTCTTTAGGAAGAATTGTGATTTCCCATGTCAGTGTTCCTAATAACTAATATTCTTTACTTTCTTTATTTTCTCAGGTACCTTAGGAATGTCCGACAGAGACAGCTATTTTTATGCTGCCATAGTTGCTGTAGTTACTGTTCATGTGGTACTTGCTCTCTTTGTATATGTAGCGTGGAATGAAGGTTCTCGACAGTGGCGGGAAGGCAAACAGGACTAGAATGAACATCATCGTCATCTGATGCCTACAGACTGTAAACCAAGTTTTTGTGAGCTGAAGGAAAAGCATTCTTCAAAATGTATAATACACATGTACAAAGATGAGGCTAATGCCTCAACTCTGGTTAGAATAAGACTTGTGCTCATCTTGAATGTATGCCAGTGTTTTCTCTAATGCTGATGGAAGTTGTTCTTTAGCCAGCCTCTACTAGGTTGAGCTGAGGGGGTCTTCACCTGGAATTAGAATGAAATAATTACATATTTTTGAAAAAAATCCTGTAGCTATTTTTGCCATTCCTAGTATTTTTCTGGCTTGTTCTGAAAATAATATTGGCATGAAGCAAGCATTACATTTTCGAGTAATTAAATTGCTAGTTAAAAAAGCTACATTACTCACTGTCCAACTACAGTGGGACAGATGGGATTTGACTTTGCTGTGGATAGTTTACCAGTTTGTGGGTGTTGTGGTTTAACCCC